>JANRMT010062789.1:7644125-7811539 GCA_026402145.1 Polypterus bichir lapradei | reverse complement strand
CCCCTTCTTATATATCGGAGTGTCTGACACCTTATATTCCAAATCGTAACCTTAGATCCTCAAATGAGTGACTCCTTAGAATTCCAAGGACAAAACTTAAAAGAAGTGGTGAGGCGGGCGGGCGGGCGGGCGGCCTTCTGCTGTTATGCACCTAAAATCTGGAATAGCCTGCCAATAGGAATTCGCCAGGCTGGTACAGTAGAGCACTTTAAAACACTGCTGAAAACACATTACTTTAACATGGCCTTTCTATAACTTCAATTTAACTTAATTTAACTTAATCCTGATACTCTGTATGTTCAATTCATCATAATAACTATTCAGGGTGGCTCTACAATCCGTACTGACCCCTACTCTCTCTTCTGTTTCTTTTTCCTGTGCCACCTCCACCTACTCAAAGCTTCATGATGCTCCAACAATGATGGATGGACTAAAAGGCAGAATTCTACGTGACCATCATCATCATCAAGTCCTTCCGTGAGAACCCTAAATCCAAAGAGGACTGTGTCATTTATGTGAGGTCGAATGTCCAGAGGGGACTGGTCAGGTGGTCTCGTGGTCTGGAATCCCTGCAGATTTTATTTTTTTTCTCCAGCTGTCTGGAGTGTTTTTTTTTTGTTTTTTCTGTCCCCCCTGGCCATTGGACCTTACTCTTATTCGATGTTAATTAATGTTGATTTATTTTATCTTCTTATTGTGTTTTTTATTTTTCTATTCCTTATTATGTAAAGCACTTTGAGCTACTGTGTGTATGAATATGTGCTATAGAAATAAATGTTGTTGTTGTTGTTGTATCTCTCCAAACCAACGCCATCTCGCCTCTCTGACTTTGTCTCCTAACCGTCCCACCTGAGTTGACCCTCTGATGTCCTCATTTCTAGTCCTGTCCATCCTCATCACACCCAATGCAAATCTTAACATCTTTAACTCTGCCACCTCCAGCTCTGTCTCCTGTGCCACTACCATCCTGTAGACCTTCCCTGTCACTCTTGCTGACACCCGTCTGTCACCAATCACTCCTGACACTCTTCTCCACCCTGCCTGCACTCTCCTCTTCACTTCTCTTCCACAATCCCCGTTACTCTGTACTGTTGATCCCAAGTATTTAAACTCCTCCACTTTCATCAACTCTACTCTCCTCATCCTCACCATTCCTGACCTCCCTCTCATTCACACACATGGATTCTGTCTTGGTGGTCCTCTCCTCTCATATCTCCACCTCTCCAAGGTCTCCTCAACCTGCAGATCACAATGTCATCAGTGAACATCTCAGTCCACGGGGACTCCTGTCTGATCTCGTCTGTCAGCCTGTCCATCACCATTGGAGATAAGAAAGGCCTCAGAGCCGATCCCTGATGTCATCCCACCTCCGTCACTCCCACCCCAGACCTCACCACGGCCACACTCCCTTTGTTCATATCCTGTGCCACTCTCATGTACTTCTCTGCCACTCCAGACTTCCTCATACGATACCACAGCTCCTCTCAGTCACCCTGTCATTTGCTTTCTCAGGTCCACAAAGGTCCACTTCTACTGCAGTTGCCCAGCTGTCTGGTGACTCTTCACTGCCACCCAGTGCCAGTCTCACCCCCTACCTAAACTTAACCTTACAGTCTTCCTTTTTCAACTTCCAGCATTTGATCCTTGGCTCTGCCCTCACTCTCTTCCTGTTCTTCATCTCCACTGTCATCCTACAGACCACCATCCCATGCTGTCTAACTCCACCTTCTCCTGCCATCCTGCCACCACTTTGCAGTCTCCAATCTCCTTCAGACGGACCCTCATCTACCTGTGGGCATCTCTCTTGTACGTCACCCTGTGTTCCTCCCTCTTCTTATTCAGCACAGTCATATCCATCCTTTTCACAAATCCACTATCACCTGACCTTCTTCTTTCCTCTCCATGTCACCATACCTGCCCATCACCTCCTCATCTTCACCAGCATGCCCATTGATATTTGCTCCGATCTCCACTCTCTGTCCATCACCTCATCCATCGCACACCCGACTTGCGGGGCGTATGCACTGACAACACTCATCTTCACACCTCCAGCTTCATCATCCTCACTCTGTCTGACGCTCTTCTTCATCATGCCAACCCCATTTCTCCTCCCATCCGCCCCATGATAGAACAATTAAAGAATTCATTAAATGAATTTAAATTGATTAATTAAAAACAATGACTTACTTAAAGAACAATCCACAACAAATCAAATGAATAATATCTGGAACGATTATTACAGTAAAAGTAAAGCTGAAGAAATCGCAGTCTGCTGCTGCTTGAAGAAACGATAAAGGAGCACTTCTGGTTAGCGGACGCAGCCCACCAGCTGATGGAAATCTCCGTTTGTACCGAATACTTGTATGCAAAATTAGGGTGACCAAAGTGAATGCGTCCTCGAGTTATCGTGTTCACACACACTGGCACACAGAGACACACACGGGCACACATGAGTCCAAACATGGCACCTTTCTCAGGGAGGTCTAAAACATCGGAAGACCGAATCTTTGGACGACTCCAGGACTTTCAGACGCCATTACATTCCTGATATTACGGCTCGCTGAGCATTTTAGAATACTAAGGTGTACACGTGATTTCATTTTCAAGGTTAAAGCTTGCATTAAACACGCAAGGGCACGTGGGCACAGAGGTAGCAATGAGCTGGCACCCCGTCCAGGGATTGGTCCTGCCTCCCCTAAGATGTTTGCTGGGACACATGTGACCCTGAATGGCAGTGCCGTACCACCCCCCCCCCCATCCTGCCCCCCTCCAATTCCCGTCCTTCCGTTTCTTGCTCCACGTCACCAATCGCAACACAATAAGCGTCTGTAAAATAATTAAAAACCAGCTTAGTACGCCGATTCTTCAAAACTTTTAAGGAACTTTGAAATATCTTCACAGTTCATGTTTATTTATTCCATCCATCTATCCAGGGTCGCGCCAGCCCCAGCAGGCATCGAGTGCCAGGCAGGACCAGTCCCTGGACGGGGTGCCAGCTGATCGCCAGGTGATTACAAGCGCACACACACACACGGTGACGTCACTTCAGCACCAGCAGATCCTGTGACCTGCATGCCTTTGGAAGGAGACCCACAAACTGCTGGCAGGGGACACCCGTGACGTCACCCCCTTACTACGCGGTAACAGTGTTTCTGCCACACTCCCGTTACACCCCCATGTTTAATGATTAACGGTATCCGTTATTATTTAACTGTAAAATGTAATTGACACTCTTTAATGGATTTCACCCTAAAATTGATATCCAGGAAACATTAACAGCACGCAGCGCCAGAGGAGAGCGCTTGGGAATCGACATCGACTTCATCATCATCATCATCATCATCATAAAGACGAGGCGCTCACTTTTAATATTGCTAGTAACGCTAAAGCAGTCGTGCCAGCTGCGGTAGTTTGGTCATTCTGGGCACCAGCATACTGTTACAGACGGAGTACAATCCCGTGAATGAAACTGGGAAACGACTCGCCGTTAATGGGGGTGCATTCGATAAAGCCCACCGTCATGGACGCGAATCTAAATAAGAAAAGCAGACCACAGAAGAGTAGCACAGCTTTGATGTGGGGGGCCGCCTGTTTGTAAAGCCGAGCAGAAGTGTGGCATGATTGGATACTCGAGGGGGGGCTGCCATGAAAATGTGCGCCGCTTTACGCCAAGTTCAGTTTATACACAACTGAATGTGAGCATCGAAATGGGCGAACGCAACATCGGTGTGTGAACACGCAGTTTATACACGAGACCCTCAGTCTGCAGGCTACAGAAAGGAGTGAGAAAAACTCCTGGGGCCTCATGAATAACGTCGTGCGTAGAACTCGCACTCTAACGTGGCATGTGGACAGAAGTGGAAATGTGCGTACGTACAAAAAAATCCAGATGCATAAATCTGTGCAGACGCCAACTTCCACGTTCTTCTGCTACACAAATCCCGGTCAGCGTGAAAAGTAACACACGTACACACGCCTTATGTCCCATGAATTTGTCTTCCTATTCATGGCCTTTGGGTTCTCGTTCTTGTCCTGGATGGTCTCCTGTTTGTGTGTATGGACTGTCTGGTGTCTGCCTGCTTCGGAGAAGGAGCGCTCGTGATGCCCCGCTCTTCATCATCATCATCATCAGGACATACCGGTATCTGCTCTCTACAGCCAGTAACAGCGAGCTCACCTCTGGACTGGTCAGTCTCCGTCACTTCACCGCACGAGGTGTTTGTGTTTTTGTGTAATCGCTGGAATGGGAATTGCGCTGGGATCGCTTTGCTTCATCTGGTCAGACTTCCTTTGTTATTGTTTAACACAGTCGTGAATTTCGGTTTCAATTCCAGTTGCTTTGTTGTCTCTTTGTGGGGCGGGGGGGTATGGGGGGTGTGAGTCAAGCCAAGGCTGGGTGCGCCCCTGGGGTCCCCACCAATAAAATCAAACAAATGGATCTCAGCGGGGTTAGAGTGCCACACAATGCCCTCCGCTCCTGGAGATCTGCTGGATTTCAGCCTCCTTATTCTCAGCAGCACGTCCTTCTCTTACAGTTTGCAGTCCCCGTTATTTTTGGGGGGCTTATTCACGTCTTCAGTGGTATCAATTTAACAAAATGCAAGTTTCGAGCATTCGCCCCTCCACTGTCTGTATTTGTAATCCCCGTTAACCGTCCCTGACGCGCTTCACCTTCTCCTCACCTACTACAACACTCCAAGAGTCCCTTTGGCTCTTCTTCGCCTTTCCTGCGCTTTTCTTCACTAACTGCCTTTTAATTCCTTAATTTCCTTCTCTATGGCTCGTCGTTGCTCTCAGTCCCCTGATTGTTCCTTTGACTCACCGCTCGGTGTCTTCGGTGTCAGGGCCGGTCGCTCATCCTCTTCGAGCCGCTCGCCCTACCACGTCAGACCTTTGTCACCACAGTCGGTAGATTTGGACTCCTGCACGCTTGGCGCCCCAACTTGCTCTCACCGCAGGCCGAAGTAAAATGGGCGGATCCCTTTAACTGTCAATCAAGTTCCACTTCAGCCAGCCAGGTGTTGCCTGGACACATCAATCAAACGTGCATTCGTCCGATTCTTAACGGGCTGAGGCCGGCTATCAAATTGACCGTCAGCCAATGACTTTGCGGGTCTCTGTTCCCGTTCCCGCCTCCTTCCCGGTTCCGCCCACCTTTTGTCTCTTTACGAAATGCTTCGAAAATAATACAATTAAAATCTGCAATTAAATTTTTCAGTTTTTTTTTTTTTTATATATATAATGTTGCATTGCAGGATTTTGTTTGGTTTGATTTTTCTATTGACTTTTTTTGTGAACTTTAATTGTTTTTATTGTCCTTTTCGCTTTGAATAAATACATTGTAACTATTTTTTGCCCTCTTATCATATGACGGTCACAGATACTACAGCCATTCTGTCCATAGCGCGATGTTTTCTTCGCATGCTCGTCTATACGAGTTAATGAAGATTTAATGTACGAGCGCACCGACAAACTGCCGCTGCCTTCGGAGGTGTCGGTCCTGTGGACCCCCAGCTGAACTCCGGCTAAGAGGAATCTTTAAAGCCACCTGTTGTTGTTCCTGATTTATTTTTCTGCCTTGCCTTGTGTGATGCCGACTCTTTACTTCCTTCAGTTCAGAAACTCGTGATTATGGATTTGATTTTCACTTATAATAGCAGTTTTATATTTTTTTCATATTTTTCTACTTATGGCTGATGTCGCTGCCTTTGTCATTACTGACAACTGACCTGCAAGCCAGCAGCAGATCTCCACACGAATTCAAAGTTACCGTCAATGTCCGCACACGAGCCGAGCTGAGTCGCCGTCCGCTAAGCCTCTGGACTTTGTGATGGCAGCTTAGAGGGTCAGGAGTCGGAGATTCTCCTTCCGTTTTCAGCGCACCTCCGATGTGCTTGTCTGCCAATTGTTCTCTCAGCGCGCTTATAACAATGGAGGGGCGGAGCAGATTTAAAGCTGACGCTCCTTCCAGTTCTCCTCTCAGTAAATATTTTTATACTTCATGGGGCAAAAGGAAGCCCGTTAGCTTTATTGATTATTTATTATTAACTAATGTCTGGTCAAGAAAACGCAGCTGCTAAACACTAAAACGGGCAATTAAGGGTGCTGAATTCTAACAAGCAAGATAACTAAATGTGTGTCCAAAAATACGTATCGCCCCTGAGGACCCCCAGGGCTGAGACTGAGGACCCCTGGTCTCTCCTCACATCCAAAATAAGCGCTCGAGTGTTTGTGAGGTCAGATACGGTGGCAGCAGTGGACCCCCTGAGCCGTATGCCCACACCGACCTCATCTGATGCCCGGCAGGAAGGCCTGTCGTGAGCTCAGCTCTGTCAAGGAGCGCTCGTCACGTTATTTTTAATCGGGAATGACAAGAAATTGTGACCCTTGTGTCCCCAGAAGGACGGCGCCGGGTACTCCTTTGAACTCGGGAGTCCACTCGAAGCCCCCCGGCTTGTTTTATTTGTCTTTATCGGTTTATTTCTGCGTGTTCTGCAGGTCACCGGCCGTGATGTAATAAAGGACACTTTGCTCTCCTGTTATTACCGGTCGGTTCCTCTTTATAACATTTGTTGCTTTAATGTGTTGCTGTTTAGACTTGAACTTGTCAGTCTGTCTGCTTTTAGCCACGTGATGTCATTTGCATATATATATTGTCATTTCATAACTGCACTGTACACCGCGTTATTCCTTTTCACTCATCCACATTACACGTTCCTTTCATTTATAAATACATGCCATTTAAAATCGGAGGGTCCCAGTTTGGACCCTTCGGCCCGTGTAGTTTGTTCCCTGACCAGTCCGTTTATTCAGCTGATTTTCTTTGTGTATTTCCTGAACTCGGTGGCCCGTCATTATTACTGATAATTATAAATATTAATTTGTATTTGACCTGATCGCACAACATGAATAACGATCAGTCACGTCAGCCTTTGGTAGTCTCAGCTCTGAGCCCACCAAGTGACAAACAGACGAGCACAACGACAATGGAGGGACTCGACGGGAAACAACGACACCTGCAAACGGCGCGGGTCACAACGCCACACGACGTCGAAGAGCCCGAGGTCTGCGCTTAACGATTAAAAAATAAGAAAATGGCCTCGGGGGTCTCAGGTTCAGCAGAAGTGACTCGAGTGTAACAATGAGTTTGTATTGAGCATTCAGTTTAAAAGTAGGGGGGCAACATTAAGGTGGGATTAGTGCGGGGGCTCGAGACTCGCAAAACTCGACAAACAAGAGGGCACCTTCTAATGCTAAGGCCATCAAGTGTGAGTGTGTGTGTGTGTGTGTCACGCCGGACACCCCTTTACAGCGCAGACGTGTGACAAATGACAATGAAAAAAAAAAAAGTGCCTCGTCAGAAATAACACCAAAGAAGCGGACAGCTGACCACTCGGAGTGACTCGGAGCAGACGAGGGTGGGCTGGGGGGCCAGGGCAGCAGAGACCCTTCAGGCTGGACAACATGGTCATGTAGAGCAGGACCCCCCCCCCGCGCGCGCCATGTCTGTAAGAGCATAGACACAGAATTCCTAGACGGCGCTTGACCAGTCGCATCGTACGCCAACGTCGCCGCCATATTGCGAGTGGCACTGCTGTGGAGTGAAGTCATGGATACAGTAATGTGCTGCGTGAGATTGTGGGATTGTGCAAACCACTGGACACTCCAAACCAGGGCTTACATTTCATAGGTAAGGCTGAACAATTGCTGTGGTTATATTTGGCCATCAGGAA
This sequence comes from Polypterus bichir lapradei, assembly GCA_026402145.1. Lineage (NCBI taxonomy): Eukaryota > Metazoa > Chordata > Cladistia > Polypteriformes > Polypteridae > Polypterus > Polypterus bichir. The sequence continues at coordinate 7,803,806 of JANRMT010062789.1, read as the reverse complement.
ATCCCGTTTTATAATCTTAGCACTCAAGGTCACCTTACAATAAAATTAAACAATGTTAGTATAACAAGAGAATGAATAATTAGCAAACAAACAAAGATAACTGGCAGTAACAGTGCCAACTTCACAATTGGTATGCCAGTTTGAAAATGTGTTATTGAATTGAGCTGATGGATATGAGAGGGAAGAGAATTCCCGAATTGAGGAGCACCAGGAGAGACGCTCGACTCCCATAGCACCGAGTCTGACGTGCGGTGCTGATGAGGATCTGAGTGAGCGAGAGGAGTGCCAGTCTGGAGGAGATCAGTGAGGTGTGGAGAGCTTTAAATGTTCAGAGTGGGATTGTGTGTCGTATTCTGTAGTTAACAGGGAGCCAGTGAAGTCGAGAGAGAATCGGCGTGACGTGTTCAGTGGATTTAGAGCAGCAGGTTATTATCCTGACGGCAGAATTTGAAGAAGTTGTAAGCGATGGATACGTTTTTGTGGGATGCCAGATAGAATAGCATTACAGTAATCTACACGTGAGGTGACTCGGGCATTGACCGATATTTCAGTACTGTGCTGGGTGAGAACAGGACGACGTCTAGAAATGTTTCGGAGATGGAAGAAGGCAGTCTGAGAAATGTTACTTATACGGGAGGAATTATTTAATAATAATAATAATAATCTGCAGTGGGTTGGCACCCTGCCCAGGATTGGTTCCTGCCTTGTGCCCTGTGTTGGCTGGGATTGGCCCCAGCAGACCCCCGTGACCCTGTGTTTGGATTCAGCGAGTTGGGATATGGATGGATGGATAATAATAATTATTATTATTTAATAATTGCCGTTATTAGTGTATAAATGGATATAAATAATTGCATGTAAATGATTTGCCAAAATCTGTTGTATGTAAACAGCACAGTTTAAAATGTTATTGTTGTTTCCACGTCTACCTGTCTTAGTTTAAATGGCACTTTTGCCACTCGCAATATGGCGGACGTGCTGACGTATCATGTCGACTGTGCTGTCTATCTTTATATGTCTATGGTCAGAACAGCCGGCCAGCCCTGTGACTCCCGCTCTCCTCCTATTTAAATGTCAGCAAAGTAGAAAATGAATGACGAGCGCCCCCTGTGGTGGGTTTGCTGAATTACAAGGTGACTGACAACAAAGGGCTGATTGACAGGGGAACAAAACATCGACATTTGGGGTCCATGGCCAGGAAACGCCCCAGAACTTCATAATCTCATTTGGAACTTGTGGTCAAGAGGTGGGTGGGCAAAAATTCTTACCACCAATTCTGATGCTGTAAGAATGGGCAGCTGCCATCAGTCAGGATTTGGGCCCACAAGTTGATTGACAGCCTGCCAGGGTGAAGGGCCCACACTGCAGATATGGACTGTGCGCCACATAAACTTCATGTCATTGTCACTAAAAGCCTTTGAACCTCTGAACTGCTTGTCATTGTACTTCAGTACACCAGAGAAACATCTGACAAGAAGATCTAAAGACACTGAAGCAGCAGACTTGGTGGACACCAACAATTGGGTCCTTCTCTCAAACCTCTGGCCACGACTGTGTGATTGACAAACCAAAATCTCAAATCCGATTGACTGCAGTCCAAAATGACTGACAAATGACAACACCCACAGGACACGCCCATTTCATACTCCGCTCCGAGCTCATTGGTTGGATATCCAACTGCCCCCTTTTGTTGGACAGAGGGTCGTGACGTGATGCCATCTAAGCTCTGTGGAGAGCCCTTTGGGTCAGACGTGTCGTGGCACACGCGTTTTGTGATGAAGGCGCATCAGACAGTGGAGTCGATGGAGGCTGCAGCTCTGGGTGGGATGCCAGGCCCTTATGCGACAGGTGGTCTCAGGGCTGCCCGAAGGTCTTCACAGATCATGGCTAGGCCAGCATTTGAACCCTGGACTCCGGAAGTTGGGGGCAGCAGTGCTAATGTCTGTGACTTTGAGCTGTTAAAAGTGTGCTTGGCGCACCTGAAGACGTGTCAGGTAAAATCTGAGGCTTGTCTTTGGGGTCATCAAGTCATCAGTGTGCCAGAGGGGCTTGTAAGCTGCTGGGGGGCAAAGCAAAGAACAGAATACAAAAGGAAAGGAAAGCTTTATTTCAAAAGGGATTCATGGAGTTGTCAGGTTGGGGACACCAGGTGGGCATTAGCAGTGACACTCCGGCCGGGTGTCATCCCAGCCAGGGATTGTTCTCTGGCCAATGGAGGATAGTAAAGTGTGAAAAGGGCAGACACCGCAAAGAGTACAAATGGAGAAATGAGGGGATGGCACCATGAAAGTGCCACATGCTCAGATCTCCCCGTTTGTCACATCTGGAGCACAAGCCACCCACAGAGGTCTAATGGGACGAGACCACCTGACATGGCAGGCTTTGAGCTTTTCAAGACCCTGAAAGTGAGCACAGCAATGGGGGACTGAGACTGAGCACGTCACCCCGGCCGGGACGCCTTGTGTGTGACGTTTGTGTCCTCATGCGGCTAAAACTCTAAATTGGCCTGGCATGACCGTCTGTCCCTGCGCTTTACTGGCACCCCGTCCTGGGGCATCCTTAGCCCTGAACTGGCAAACTGGGATGTGGACAGGAAGGGCCTATCTTTTACGGCCCTGGCATCCTAATCATGTTGGCAGAATGGGCACCAGCTAGAAGGAGTGACCAGCACGGTCATTAGTGGACATTCTGTGTGTGGCGGGACTCGGAAGGACTGAAGAAGAAACCCTTGGGGTCCGCAGTCTGGCGGAGTGCTCGATAGATTAAGGGGGGCTGCGGACGCAGGTTTTAAAGTCCCGTTAGCCGTCCGGTGTGAAGTTAGTAAATATAAACGGAGTCGTGAGCCGTCGTGGTGCAGGAACTCCAAACACGGGCGTCCGCGATTTACAGCAGCAGCTGGAGACCCCCACACGCTTCATTTACATCACACAGGTCAGCAGTCAGCCTGCAGATCAACGGCACACTCCAGAAAGACCCCCGAGGTCACCGAGCAGTACGTCAAGTCCCAGACTAGTGACACATGTCAAGAGGTGCGGGTGGACCCCTGCTTCACACAACGGGGGGCCGTGATCTCTAAAGTTAAAGGTGATATCTGAGCAGACGTACTCGGGATGGCCCAGCTGGACAGGCCACCACCTGCAAGTGCACATCACGGCCACATGTGTCACAAGTCTGGGCCGCCCTAAACCTGATGTGTTGCCCACCGTGCCATCCGTGGTCACAAAGTGCTGGCTTATCTGTGACGCCGCTGCACTCTTCTGTCTGAATGGCCCGTCCTGTCACGTGACACTCGTCACTAGGAATGGCGCCCTCCCCAAGAGAGCCAAATGACCACCTGCAGAGCCCACCGGGAGAGAAGGACCTCAGCATGGCGGTCAAGGGAGGGGGCTGAGCAGGGAAGGCAGGAGTGGCTCATCGGTCATCTTAACGTCACGACTGAGTGTGGTACGGCGGGTCCGCGTCTCAGAAACAATGGCCGTCTTGATACGTGATCCGCGGGTGTATGCGCGCTCAGGCTGTGGGGTAACTGGGGGGAGACGCAGCTGCACGTGAAGATGGACTTCCTGTGGCGCATGATTGAGACGCTGTGCCCACTGAGCCCTATAAGAATGAGCTGGCATGAGAGAAGAGGAGGAAGAACAGAAGGAAGGAGAGCGGAGGTTAAAGGAAGAGAGAAAGAAAGAGAGACAAGGCGGTGTAGCGAATGGCAGCAGGTGGACGGAGTGAAGTCCTACGAGGGGCCTGTGGCTGTGGGTCACTCCCGTTGAGTAACTTTGGCCGCGGGTGACCATTACGCCCTGGAGGTACTTTCACCAGGGGGAGCCAATGGCAGTGGTGGAGATACAGAGCGCCCATGCCAGGTAGTGCCAGGATTGGCAGTGGGGACGCGGGCAGGATGAGGCGAGTGTCGGCACCTGCTGGTCGACGTCTCTCAGGGCTGCGAGGTCCGAAGACAGTTAGCAGTTTTAAAGGAAGGCCCAGCAGGGCTCGTGGGGTCTGAAATGAGTTTCTGCACCTCCGTCGATCGGACGCCTTCATCTTAAGGATTCCTTCTTCATGCATTGACATTCAGAGCGCTGCGCTGCGCTGCGCCGCGCCGCTCCCCTCTCCACCACCCCCTCGCTTCAGGTCCATTATCGACGGCATCGGGTTCAAGAGGCCCCCGAAAATGAGGAGGGAGCGTGGAGCCAACCCGCAACCCTTCATCATGTGACTCCTCCTGTCCAATCACCTGTTTGTCTTCAGTTGGCACCTCATCCAGGCGCAGTAGACACTCCCTGAAGAAGGACGGTGAGGTCAGCCCTTCTTGACCCTCTCAGGCTCTCATCTGTCCATCTTAACTTTACATTCCAGCACACAGACCAGGACTTGACTTCAGAAGGGTCTTCGGGCCTTGGGTGGTCTCGAGGCCTCAGAACCCCTGGCCATCGGACCTTACTTTATTCTTTACCTTATCTTTAGCATCACCTAATTTTATTTTTTATTTATTTACTGCTCTGACCTGCCACCGACACGTCCACCAGGCTGACCACGTGTGGACCGCCTTGAGCCCCCCGTTGCCATCTCCTCCTGCTTTCCCTCTCCATTTACCTGCGTCTGCCTGGCCCCTCAGTTTAGTGTCACACGTCACCGGCTCAGCACAGACCCCCTTTTTTTTTCCATGTTCTCCTTGGTGTTGTTAACTGGTTTTGAACCCGTGTCCACAGTGCACCTCGGACCCCCCCGAGTGTCATCATCATCACGTACTCGTGGAGCGCATCCTCACAGAGCAGGGCAGCTCAAAGCGAGACAACGAGAAGAGGAAACAATAAGAGAGAACAACACAGCCGGGTAAGGAGAGAAATAAAAATAAAAAAACAACTGCAGTTAGGCTGGAAAAACAAAATGAAAATGGGCGGGGGTCCCCAGGCCACTAGACCACCCAGCCGCCACTGGGCATTCTACCTAACATAGGCGTCCGAAATCAAACCTCGCGGATTTCATGACCCACATGATGGGACAGTCGAGACCCCCGTCTTCATCCCATCATCTCAGGGGGCTGCTCAGATCACCACCACCATAGGGGGGATCACCACAGACTGCGATCCCTGAAGAATCTGATCATCCATTCCAATGGGAATACAATTAAAATGTCGCTACGACGAAGCCATCTTAAAATCCTGAGTTGTTATCAGGGTGGACAACAGGGGGCCGGTGTAGAGCCCCCCGGACCCCAGACACAGGGGCCACAGCAGCACCAACACACTCTCCCTTTCTCTTTCTTCCTCACCTCCACTCCTCCCCACTAAAATTGACCCCCCACCACCCGACGCTAGCCCCTTTTATCGAGCACCCGGAATGTTCCACGACCTCCTTCTGGCAGCACTTCTGTGGTCTACGTGTCCCAGCAGGGTTGAGCTTCTGTACTCCAAACCCGAGGCACCATAGCACACTGGGGGGTCCTGCCCCCCCCCCCAGGTCCTTCCATTATGGAGGCGTCCCAGCCGGGTAAGAGTCCTGGGTGTGGCACAGAGTTAGCCTGGTGATTTTCTATCAGTAAACTCATATCCCAAATTTTCTTCTGCATGACAGCAGAAGGCCGCCTCGTCTCCTAAGCAGACCCCCATCTGAGGCGTGTGAGGGGGCAGGCATTCCAAGATGTAGGAGGGGCTGCGGTGTTTGAAGGATTTATACCCCATTACTCAAAGTCAATTCTGAATGACACGGGTCACCAGTGTCACCGACTCAGGTCTGTCTTAGGTGGTCCTGTTAGGACCTGTTAGCGTTACACTCCTCTAGTCGACTGAAAACTAAAGCGTGGACCCCTTGTGAAAGGCCGTGGGTAACGTTTGCTGAAAGAACGCAGTCCTGCTAATCTGACTGATTTGGGATTTCAAATTGGGGTCTGTCAGCGTCAATAGTGACCCCTCAATCCGTCACCTGAGACTCGCGTTTCACTCTGATGGCCTCACTGTGTCCATTTTTGCCAACCACTAAGCTTTCTGTTTTCTCTTTTATTAAGTTTGAGACAACAGACATTGGGGGTCAGTGAGCCAACAGAGTCGGGGTCTTCAGGTGCTGTCGATACATAAACCCGCGTGTCATCAGCAGAGCTGTGGTGGCTCATCTTGTGCTTTGAGATAATCTGACCTGATGGAAACATGGAGATCCAAAAGAGCAGCGGACCCCCGAGAGACCACCATATAGAATATCAGGGGTCTCCAAGGTGTAAAGAGAGAGAGAGTTTAGCAGCAGGCACAGATTACAGCGCATTGCCACCTCCACAACACGACGACCCACCCAGATTGGGGGGGGGGGGGTCACCTCAGCACCACACTGGAATGGCGGGAGGGTTTTTTACGGTGGCTGGAGTGCCAGTCCTGCCAGCAGCCCCCGAAGACGTTGCCAGAGAGGCCCACCCATCATCTCAGGTGGTCTATGGGGAGTCTAAGGGAGCAACAACAACAGATAGCCGTCCTCTGTCTGCATTCCTCTGCTGTGATTTGTTCTGAAACCCGAGTGACGCTCGTCAAGAATTGGGGGTCTCATTCGCGTAATCGCCGAGCTGCGTGACGATGGCCGCGTCTACGAGTTTACTTCATAAGGCAGGTTAGAAAGACAGTGGAGTTGAGATTACTTCTCTTGAGCGGGGGGCTTTAGACAGTCATTGAAGCCCCCCCTCCCATATGGTGGTACAGCACGCCACACTACTTACTGCCCTCTCGCTCTGTCACCGGCACTGAGGTGGTTTGTCCCTTTGTCAGCCGGCCATTTTATTGTGCACCCTGGCTTTCCACCAGCGTTCCCAAAGATTTGTTGGCTTGGCTGATTAGGAAATCTAAAGGGTCCGTGTGTGGAGTGCGTGAGCGCAGGTGGGCACTAACAGAGCCAGCTCTGCCCTGTGCAGGACCACCTTCCTTCTGATTTCTCACTTTTAATGGTCGAGCATTAAGTGAGTTTAAAAAGGCATCGATGGGCGGCCTCCATCCATTTTCCAAACCCACTTCTCCTGAGGTTCACGAGGAAGCACCTGAGCCACAGTCCACTTGACCGGACCCCCCGGGCACTAAGCCAGCCATTTGGAGTGACTTGTGTGACAAGACGACTTGATGCCTGTGGCTCCTAACATTACATTAAGTGGCCTCTGATCCAGAGCCCTTGGCACAAGGTGGTCCGACTCTAATGGTCTCTTGGTGGTCTCACCTGTCAACACGAACCCCACCTCCCCTTGTGTTCTTCAGCTGTGCCCTCTAACTTTGATTGACAGCATGCGCAGCCAATCAGGAGGCGTCCTGCAACCCCAGGAGCTGAAAGATGCTAGCAGATGAATTACACTACTGGCGCTTTGGTTACCCAGCCTGGCATGAGCGAGTGTGCCGCCCCACCCAGAGCTGCAGCCCTGCAAAGTACAAATGAACAGATGGATGAGTAAATAGCACCCAGCCCATCACAGCTGGAGATGGCACAGTAGTGGCTCCCTGTCTGTCACCCACTGAGTCACCAAAGAGGCCAAACAGGAAGCTGAAGGGGGCGGCATATTGACAGACTTGACCTTAGTGTCACCCGTAGCGCGTCCTCAGTTTCAAGTAAAGCTTTTGGGGAAAAAAAGGCTGCAAGGCCCGGGCACCATCCTCTGCCAGACGTAATGTTCACTTTCAGTCTCTGAGGTGCCAGCGTGTTGTCAAAGCACCCTTGATGTGGTCTAAAAGAGACTGCCTCGTCTGTCACGCCATCCTTCACGCCTCACACTTTAACCAAGGAAGGAAGGAAGGAAGGAAAGAAGGAAGGAAGAACGGAAGGAAGGAAGGCTGACTCAGAGGAGGGCTGAGCGGGCACAGTTGGCGAGGATGAGGCTGGCGAGGCTCACAAACAAGTTCAAGGGATATCCAGGCCTGCCGTCAGAAACCCTGCTCTGTTCCAAATCCGATGCCACTGTCTGTGCCCAGGTAGAGGAACCGGTGCCCCTCTGCTCAGCCAGTGGACAGATAGTGAGGATGATGGCCAGCACGCTGGGGGCTCGGTTGCTTATCACGAGGATGGCATCAAGCCTCTAACTGCTCCTTTGCTCAGTGCCCATTTTCAGTACATGCCCTTTCATGAGAATGAAACTTTGCTTGACGTAGCACCTTCATATAGTGAGCGCCATGTTTGGGGCACTGGCTTCTTTAAGGTGAGCCCTGAATATAGCGCCTTTCATGTCAAACACCACTTTGCAGTACATCATAGAGTATGGGCAGTGCCCATTTTATATAGGTGGCACCACACGCCTACAGTGTTGGACAGCAAAACGGTAAGGATGCCCACTGAATGACGATGAGGCATTTGTGAATGGGGGCGCAGCATTGCCACCATAGGGGGCACCTGGGCCTTTGTAATGATCTTGCATCATTGGCTGACTTTATGATACCCATGAGGTAAGGTGGCCACCTGGGTATTCTGTACCTAAGGTCTCCTTTAGCCTTGTCCAGATGGAGGGTGCGGAGTGACCAAGTGACATTTCTCTGTCACTTCAGGGGGTTTTGCCCACAAGCATTTGGCAAATGTCAGTCCTGCAGAGCCCACCATATCCACTTTGTAGAGACAGCTGGTCACTGTGCTGCTGCAGTGTTTCTGTAGCTGGACTTTTGTGGCACTGACTGGCCAGCCTGTGACATGTCCATGTGTCCCCGCTGGTGGCCTTCAGTTTACGCTCGCCCACGTTTGCCAGATGCTATCTTTCTCTTACTGACTTTTCCTGATGCGTCTTTAATGTGTTTGAGGGTCACACACACATACACACTGCTGACCGCCGGTCACTTGCCTTTAGTGACTGCGGTGACAACTGTTTCCGTCATTTTGCCCTCCCCTAACATTGCCCTGTCATTTTTGAAAGCCTCCCCTTCCGTTCCATGAATTGCTGCTTTAGGACTCCATATTGTGCCTTTCAGCCCGGACTGCGCTACTTCCAGATTATCAGTTCCGGCAGGCTGAGTGACTTCCTCGGCTTTGCCCAGGGAGTTGTCCACAAGGACCACCTGTGGTATTTTTATAACGCCTTGCTTTGCCCAAAGCCTTCCATTTTCTGTCCAGTTCAGTGAGAGGTGACCGGGCATCAGTGCCCTGGGGTTCAAATCGTGTGGCTTACTGTGCACCTTGGGCATTGGGGACGGCGCAGGTGTAGACAAAGTGATGGGGTGATGACAGGCGGACATTGCATGGTGGGGGGGGGTTGTGTGGCAGGTAGGCTCTGATGTTGTGACGTTCAGATTTTTGGGAAGCGTCCCTGGCACGGGGATAGTCCAGTCCTGGCTGTGTTGCCACTTCAACATCCTGCTTGTCTGGTCACACAGCGGCCTCTAGTGATGGCACATGGAACTGCAAGGGTCTGCGGGCAGCCTCTCAAACATTCTGGGCAAACGACTTGGGTGCCAACCTCAATCCATTACAAAGAATAACAACACATTTTATTTATATAGCGCCCTTCCTGTAGTCAAAGCACTTAACCCATCATGGCGGGCTGGAGCCTGGGGGGCCGGGCCAGCACTGTATCCCAACAGCATGTGGAAGGAAAGCCCATAAGACCAGGGCATGAAGAGCAACCAGGACAAGATTTGAATCCAGGACCATAGCTGAGAAGCGACATGTGGGCAAACTTCAGATGCCATTTTGAAAAAAATCACAACTGGAAGATGGCAGAAAAATACAAACAAAAGCAGCAGGTGAAGTAGTAAGAGGTGATGTTAGGGGACGGCCAGTACTGGGCTTTGGTGTGGGGGGCCTCAGCGGGTCAAATGGTGTGGGCTGGCCAGCGCTACTCATGGTGATGGGGGCACGGCCTCTGGAGGATAACAAAATGGACAGGATGCCAGGCCACCCGGGCAGAGTGCTGAGCTGGACACTGCAGGCTCCCCCTCAGCCTCTCCAAGATCTCCTCTTCAGTGGATGCCCAGAGTGCCTCAGCTGGCACCCCTTGAATGGCTGTTGATCTCCTCACTGGGGTGGGCACCCCTGTATCCACTTCTCCTTGTGATAGAAACCTTTGTGAGTCAAACAACCAGACTAAGAAGGGTTAAAATTTTGCCTCCCCCCACCCACCTCATTTAAACTAGGAGTCATAGCTGGGTATCCAGCGGTCACAGGCTGAGTTGTAATCAGTGCCACACAGTGGCCAGGTGGGCTGGCTGGCAGACAGGCTAAGACCTCAAATGAAGCCAATTAAAAGAAAAGTGAGACAACTGCCTGAAAGTCGGGGTCTTGGGGGCACTGGCTCTCTCTCTCACACATACACAAGCACAAGGTGCCAGCCTGGCCTCAATCTGCACATCACTGGGGATCTTTGAGGAAATGCCACATGCACACAGGGAGACCATGCAGGCCACACACGGGTAGTGACCAGGTGTGGGATTTGAACCCGGGGTGTTTTATCTCGTCACATGACATCTGCCACCTGATCAGGCATTTTATTTGTGTTGGCCCAACATTCACATGGTATGGGGGGAGCAATCCTGGCAACATCAGCATTGGATGTGTTGGAGTGTGACACTTTATTGGAGGCCACAGTGTAAAGTGAAGACCCTGGAGTGCCCACCACCCCATGGCATTTTGAAAGACACACTACAACAGCACAGGTGGAGACAAGACAGGGCCTCACAAAAAGTAGCATTTCTAAGTTTTGACTGGATGAGGGTCTTTAGCCCCCTTTATGGGTGTCTAGGTATAAATGAAGAGTGGGGGATGGTGGTCCCTCTTGGGGGTTTTATGTAATTTACACTCATATAGGATATCAAGCAGCATATGGGGGGGGGGGGTTATTATAATTACTAAAAGGACTAAAAGGTCAGGAACTTAAATCTCTAAAGCCCCCCTCCTGTAACATCACAGACAAGACCCCGGCTGTGACCAGGTCCTGATTTCCTGCTGGGTCAACCCATTCCAGTCTGTGCCCACTAATCAGCACTATACAATGAGCTATAAGTTGCCAGTGTTGCCTTTAAGCATATGGCAGCCAAATGTCATGGCCACCCATTAAATGTCACCCTTAAGTGTTGTCCCCCATCCCCACACACATGGCTGTAACCTCCAGACACTGAGTGGTCTATTACATTTGTTCTCTTTGCCAGTTCAAGGCGACCTTTTGGGCTCGGACCCTCCTTTCATTCCAGCTGAAGCCCCTCCGACTGTCGGTGTGAGGCCTGTAACATGTGCGCTGATCATCTCTGCCAGGTACCCTGCCAGGCTGTCGACGCCAACGCCGCTGTGCTCGACATAATGCCGGCGGTTGTTTTCAGTTGCGCGTTGGCACCTGCAGGCGACGCTCTACGCGTCTCCATGGATACAAATGGCACCCGAACATGTCGGGTCTGGCAGGAAGGGGCGGGTGGGCGTTTTGGGAAGGGGGCAGCTGTCGCACGGGCCAGGGCCCTCCACCAGCTGAGGAGGAAGTGTGGCCTTTGAGAGGTCAAAGGTCGGGCCGCCCCCCCTCATTAATCGCTACTGTCTCTCTCTTCCGCACTGCTGGCTTTTCAAGTTTTCGGCTCGCTTGTCGCTTCTGTTCTCAAATAAAGATTTCATAACCAAGCAGGGGTGACCCTCGCGTGGCCCCGCCCCGGACTCCGAGGACGGAGAAGTGGGCGACGCGGCGTCCCTCATTATTTGTTAAATCACGCGTATCCCCGCCCCCTCCTCGCCTCTCCGCACGTTCACTCGTTTATTGTCACACGCACTAGGAAATACGGTAGCGCGCATGCGCCCTGTGAACTCCTCGCCTCCGCTGCAGGGACTACGGCGGTCTTGTTAAAAGTCCCCAGCGCTTGAACGCGTGCGCTTCTCGGCTCACCGCTCCGTTCCAGCTACTCGATTGATGGCTTTTGCCGTCTTGCGGCACACCCGAACCCGAGCACCGGAGGCTGATTGCAGGCGGACTGTCGCTTGAGGCTGCGCTGGTTCCCGAGGTGGCCTTTTATGAGACGGTGCCTTGAGCTCTGCTCCGCCCGCCCGCCCTTCGCCACTCGGGCCCCCAGCGCCGGCCTCTGATTCAGAGGTTAGGAATTTGCATCTGATCGCTTGCCGTTTGTCACCCGAAGGCCGCGAGCCCGCCTTACACCGAGGCCACGACACGACGATGCCTCCTAAGTAGTCCCGGACGCCACAGTGCCGCTCGATCGCCGAGGAGTGCGCTCGTTTGCCAGAGGGATTCACCGGGCAGGGGGTCGGAATGCGCCCCCTCCTTTCAAGTTCCCAAGAGTTCGCCCAGATCAGACGGAAGCGGATTAGGTAAGTGGCATGTTTGGTTCCCGAGCGCTTTGAACTGGGGGGGGCTCCGCGCCGAGGACCATGTCCCCTTCCTTTCGGGTTCGCCTCTTTGTTGTTTTATCTTTTATTATTTACGATCATTTTTTGGCTTTCCCAATTGGTCCTTCCTTTATTTGGGCAGCCTGGCGCTACGGCGGCACTGAATTATTTAAGATGCGGGACGGGCAATCTTAGCGATTTTAACGTTGGAGCTCCTGCACTAAACCGCCGGCCTTTAATTATTTAGGAGTGCGTGAGTGAGGATGGGGGAGGAGGAGATGGGCTGCCAGAAAGTCCGGGACGAAGCCCTTTGATTCGCCCGGGGGGGTCACCGGGGGTTCTCATTAATGCTCGAGTACGAGGCGATCAGTCCGATTGACGTTCCAGCAGATTAAGAAGCCAGTTAAACAAGATTTATCGCACCCGAATCATCCCGTCGGGCGGAGCGAGGAAGGTACGTGTGCTTCGGGGTGCCCCCTCCTGCTGGGCACAATCCGATTCACTGCGATCTGACCGCAGATTTGCCTGGATTAGTGCAGCGCACTCGCTCCTTTGGATTGCGTGGTCCCGTAAATACGCCCGAGTAGGTGCTGTGCGGCGGGCGTTTGGCGGAGAGTCGGTCCCGATCCGTCTATGTAGCGTCTTTGAATCCCGAAGACCACCGCGTCGTTCAGGGCGGTTGTTTACATTGCAGATTACAGTCCAACGCCTTAGCCGCTAGGCCACAGCTCCTAGGCCCCGACTCGTCCTTCCCGATGCTGACTGTCGAGCTGATCGCTTTAAATCTCGGTGTCACTCAGCCGGCCATTCAAGAAAACATGATGGACATGCAGGGGTCACGGCTACCCCTCTCGGTTTTTTGTTTTTTTTTCTTGCCTCCCCCGGGTTCTGATGTCGCGTGCTCGTGTGCCATTCGTCACGATACAATGTAACTCGTCTGGCTGCTTTGTGTCTTTCTCTTGAGACCCTAAATGTGGGTCTTGTGTAACGTGCGCTCCTTTCCCGTTTCGAGCGAATGCGCGCGGGTTTGACACACCTGGGCCATCTTGGTTCGCTCCGATTCCGATCAATGCCAGCCATCGATTTCCAATCGGATATCACGTCGCCTTTGTGTATATATATATATATTTTTTTTTTTTGAAGACTCTTTGGTCCCCACCCCCATCGACTAAGCCGCCCTTCCCCCACCCGCCGATCAGCTGTTGACACGCGTTCGCCTTTCTTGTCAATCGGGTACGCACACCGGGCATTGTGCCACGTGGCTGCTCGGCGACCCTCGGTGTGGCGCCCCTGGAGGCCCGAGGTGGACACATCCATGTCATCCACTAACTGGCATACCGGGGTCGCTCTTCCTCTCCGTCCACTCCATTCCCCTTTTGAACCCAACCACGCCAGGTGAGTTTGATTTGTGTTTTTGAATGGCACCACACCAAGTGGCTCTTTGTTCCGTGCTGCTGTAAACTCGGGCTTTCGAGTTCAACTCTGCGGTTTGTTGTTTTGTGTTTCCAATGCCATTCTGTTTCATTTTCTATCAAAGCGTGGAGGTGGCAATTCTGTGGCAGAACTTGTAAGCTCATGTGGCATCCTGGCCTACAAAACTCAAATCCACTTGCCCCTTTGGAAATATCTTCAACTTGAAATTGTCAAATCTGCCTGGTGAAACACCTCAAGGTGAAGTACAGAGGGGGAAAAAGTCATCTTGAACCCTGAAAAGGATGGGTATTGCTAAAGGCTCAGGGTGGCATCAGCCCAGTAAGTGGCAGGAAAGGAGGAGGCTGAGCCCCTCACGTTAAAGACTTTTGTGTCACAGAATGCCAGGTGCCCATGTGAAGCCATACACCATATACTGTGTTCTCATTTAATGCCAATCATGGTCTGTTTGTATGCCAACTCCACATGGTACTGCTGGACAGGAGAGGCATCAACAGAGACAAGTGGCACCACGTTGATTTGCTGGTCCATAATGGCAGTCAGTGGAGCTGCAAAGCTGTAGTTGTTTGTGTGCTGTGTGGGTGACACTCGTACAGGTACAGCCAGTGGTCAGCTATTTGTGCACATTTCTGTGCCAACTGGCCATGTCAGAAGACTGCCCGGTGCAGCTCTGTCCATGGCTCATGTAGGAACGAGATTCCTGTGTACTCGTAAGGCATTATAAGCATTGCTCACCTGTCTGTTGAACTTTTGCCTCAAATCCCTTGAAGCTTTGTAACTGAAGACATGACGGAAGGCGCTATATAAAGTGTCACTAGTGGATGTCTCTGTAATATGCACTCTGTTCGAGTTGTTGGACGCGTTCTCACAGCTCTGTGGCACACGCACGAAAGGCGCTATACACACAACCTGACCGTAGAACTTGGCACCAGTGGACCCAGAACTCACTCAGTTGTGACACCCTACCTGCAGATGAGGGCCACTTTACTCGGCCAGGAAGGTTGGTAGGCAGGCATTCACTGTTGTGGCAGTGAAAGTGACAAAGTGGCATGACCAGCAGGTCATTTAGGAAGGCCATGAAAGGAACTATGGGAAATTAGTTTTGCACAATGGCTCCATATTCCCATGTGTCTGTGACTGCCTGGCCCATGTGGTGCCCCTGTTTAGTGAAGCCCACTCTCCTTGGCATGGATCGAGAAGCTCTTCCAGTCATGCCACAAATTGGTGAGGCTGACATTCATTTTAGCCCCTCGCCGCCTGCACTGACTGCTTGGCCCGCCGCTGCCTGTGTTTATCATCTCAAAAGTGCCGCCTGATAGCCTGTGGATAACCCTTTGTTGTTGGCACAGAGCTGCACTTTTGCTGCCAGCTTGTCTGACTGGCTGTAGCTGCCCCTCCCAAATTCTGGCAGGGTTTCCTTTTTCAGATTTCTTAAAGCTTTTGGAGGGCCTCATGCCAGCTATCTCACTGTGCTGCCTTGTGTCATTAGACTGGGAAAGTGTGCCCATGTTGTCTTGCCACTTTTTACAGCTGAGCTTTATCCAAAGTCAGTCGGCTCACCTCCTGTGTTAGTCACACCACATGAAAGCCAGGCTCATCCACGCCAACACAGAAGCCTCGCACATTACAAACTGAAGCCGCAGCTTGAAAGGAAATGCCACGCCGCCCTGCCAACTCCATGTTACGGCAGCTTCTCTCCTCTTTCAGGTAGTTGTGTTGCCAGGGACTTTCTTACATGTGCGTCCAACCAACAAGCGACATATTGCCACTCTCTGGTGCCAACTTTGTGTCTAATCACAGAACTTCATCTGTTAATTGAGTGAGCTCCGTGTCAACCAAGCCATCGTCCGGCACTAACCTCTAGGAATGTGACAGCAACCAGTGGACACTTGGGGTCGTCACTGCCCCAAAGAGACACCCCCTTAAGCCGGCCGTGCTCGCATTTGAATTTAAAAGCACACTGTAAGTGGAGTTTGAGCTGAGAGGTGGCACAGAGCCCACAATTCAGTTCTAGCTGGTGGGCACTTGAAATTTGACTTGATGGAAGCAAGTGTGGACCGTCTACTGGGTTGGACTTGTGCTGTCTGCACCCTTCCTCGGCTCTAAATGAGGGAGTCATTAGGACCACCAGTCACTTGTGTGCCTCCTAACACCCGAGTACTGCATTTTGTTGTCCCTGAGTTGCTCCAGACTGACATTTCTTTGAACTCTCAGACCCACCCGGTGCCTTCCAAAGGCCCCCTCTTCCTACCCTCTGGGTCTGCCCCATTTGCTGCCTGTCGTCTTTTGTGGTGTCACACCACAGAACTCAGTCACGGGGGAGGGGGGGTCACAGACCCCTAGTAGAGGACAATGAGGTACAGGTGAGACAGAACATCTAAACCTTTTTTCTCGTCAATGCAAGGAGACCCGGGTTTGTGTCCAGGGTGGTCCCTGTGTGGAGTGAGGATGTTCTCCTCCCAGTGGCTGATTGGGTTTCCTTCAGGTGTTCCAGATGTGCATATTGGTGACCCCTGACATGCCACGTGTGTGTGCTGTGATGGGCTTGGCACCTTAATCCTGATGCTTGCTGGGATAGGCGCCAGCTTCCCCTCACCTCTGCTCTGCCTACACGAGTTTACAAAATGGAGGATCGGAAAGCCAAATCGCCAGAGGGCTGATGCGTCTTCATCTGTCGGCGTTTGGACTCGGCTCCGTCTTTCTCTCTGCTGTCCCTCATCTTCTGTGGTCAGAGAGTTAAATGTCTGCTGGTAGACGTCCCACATATTTTGCAGGCAGAGATGGCAGCAATGCCCCCGGGGCCATTGTTGGCTCCTTGGAGGTCTTGACGGTGTGTATGTTACAAGCGTTTCTAAGATGAATGTGAGTTGTTAAGTGCAGCGTATGTGAGACGCTTAACTGACCGACAAATCTAAAAGTCTGCCCCCTCCCCCCCATTTAAGTTTAACAGAATTGGCCTTCAAGCCTGAGGTGGGCTGCCAACAGGGAGCATGGAGGACCGGCTGGGTGGAACGTCCTTCCTCTTAATTAAGGGATAAGGCAAATCCCCCACTTCTTCTGTGTGTGCACCTCAGTGGAGATCAAATGAAGTCCACGTGATGTCTGCTGTTGCTTTGTGGGGGGTTCTCCGCACACTGGGACAGTTGTCCTGAATGATGGCCTGCTTGTCCCACACGTGCAGATACAGAAGCACTTTCTAGAGTCCTTGTTGTCACGTGTGTAGTAAAATACTCTCGTGCATGTCCTAAACAAGGTGCCACACACCTCCACTCAGAACTACCTGACCTAAAAACCTCCAGCTTCCTTCCGTGGTTCGAGGATTCAGGAATTCACTTATGTTGGTTTAGCCTGCCACAATACGAGACTGCCAAGAGGACATTTGGTGGAACACTGGGGGGTTCAGACTTGAGCTGAATTCCGAAACATCACCTGCCCATATCTGTCAGGGGTTTATAACATGGCAGCGCTCGCCTATGTGCCACTCTCCAGAAAGAGTGGGCTTGCATTTTGATCCTCGACGAATGGACTCCTAGGCCTGCGTAGAAGTAAACGTATTGAGTAGCAGTGCTGTAGTCACGTCTGGGAGTACGGGAGCTCTGCTCACCCTTGACTGGCTGGACTTTAACTGGCACTCCCAGGTTGGTGCCAAGGTCCCCTTTTGGGGTGCACTGGACTGGAAGTTCTGCAAGGCTGTTCAGCACCTGGGAGGCATCACGTTTTGGAGCGAGTTTATCTTGCATTCTAGGATGGGAGAGAGCACACACACATGCCAATGCCACCACCACTACTACTATTACTACAGCTGGCAGTAGGACGGCAGCTTGAGAGAGCAGTTGGTCATAAAGCTGCCTGAAGC
This sequence comes from Polypterus bichir lapradei, assembly GCA_026402145.1. NCBI lineage: Eukaryota > Metazoa > Chordata > Cladistia > Polypteriformes > Polypteridae > Polypterus > Polypterus bichir. The sequence continues at coordinate 7,786,270 of JANRMT010062789.1, read as the reverse complement.
CCGCCTAACAAGCTCTGTGTGTGTGTGTGTGTGTGTCATCGTCACCTTGCTGGCCCTGCCCTCCACGGATATTTGGCTTGCGTGTCTGCAGCACAGCTACAAAGCGGAGCCTCCCAGCGCCCGCACGAGAGCGATTCAGCAAGCTTTCCTGCAGCTGCCAAAAAGGGAAGTTGATGTCTTCTTACTGGAAAGCCCTGCACTGCTGACACCTCCATTTGCTCCATGGCACCAGAAAGTTGTTCTGTGTCTGAAGCTGGTGTGCCAATGGTAGGTTGGTGCCCGTCCCATCTGTGCCTCTCTCAGGCTTTAATGGGGTTCTGATGAGTTTTAATTACATTTGTGCTGAAAAGCCTGCCATCTCACAAGTGTAAAAACCAAAGAAGAAGCAGTCCTCACATTCTCACCTCTTTCTCCTTTGTCATCTGTCTGTGTGCGCTCTCTCTCTTATAGTGCCTCCCACACCATGTCCAAGTATCTTTTTTGTACTTGGTGAAATCGCACATGCAAATTAGGTGTTTACTTCAACATAAAAAAGTCCGTCGTGTTTGAGGTCATACAGCCTACAGGACAGAAATGACCAAAATCATCTATTCAGCTTGCACACGCTCCATGTCTGTGTAGTCCGTGCAGGCCGGAGTGGACTCGGGTATTCAATGAAACCCCAAACTCGGCACAATTAGTAACTCTGCTACTGTCCAGTGGCAGCTCAGCAAAAGTGGGGCCAGGCTTGTACAGCCCCCTCGTTGAAGTGAAAAGGGAAAGGGTGGCTTGTTAATCAAAAGGGCCGTGCGGTGTGCTCACCTGACAGCAGCCTTCCTGCGTGCGCGGTGGCGCCTGCTCTGTTTAATACGCTGCTGCTGGGCTGTTTCTGTATTTATTATTATTATTATTTTAACTCATTTCTCAGAATGATTGTGGATGGTGTGGCCACACAGTAAGCGCTGACCGAGTCACACAAGTGGAGGGATCATCTGGAATGTCGCCTGTGAGCAACTGCCGATGGCCTCCAGTCACTTTGCTCTTCTTGATAAGTGCTTGGCCCTCTCTGCTCTATGCTGGTTCAGTTCACTACTTTCTTTCAAGAGACGGAGATTACAGTGGCAAGCCAGAATACGTTAGCCTTACCCTTTAGCGAGGGTGCAGACGTTACCCTGAAAGACCGGTTCAGATCATCCTTGACAGATGGGGTAAAGTAAAGTGTGTTTCAAATTCAGACAAGTACTGCAGATGGCTGGCTGGCTGGCTGGCTGCTTTTCTGGCACACATTCTGCCCCGAGGGCTCCGTGGTGTTTGTTTTTCTCTACTGAGCACAGTTTCAACTGCAAGATTAAAGAAATCGGACAAGTCCTGTACTCCCTCCCACGCGTCTTAGGCTCTGTTTACCTTACAAAAGTTGTGGAGCACCTTTGCGTAATTTTAAATCCACACTGATGACGATGGCTTGCAGTTTGAACCCAACTAACTCGCTAGGCTTTGTGCAAATGCTGATCTCCTTCCTACCTAAGGATGAACGCAGCTTGGCTGTTTTGCCTTTATGATGAGACATTGGGCCTTTTTGGTAGATGCCTCTCTGTCTTTGAAGGCTTTACAGATTAATTTGGAGGAAAACTGCACGTCGGTTTCCTTTATTTTAGCTAACCCTTTACAGTCAAGAACATTTTAATTAGCAGATTAGACAAAGACAAATGCAATTAACACCCAGACGGATTCAAAGCAATGAAAACCGTCCAGAGGTGCGCCGAGGGCTCCCACGCCTCTTTCCCCAAATTACAGTCTCCATTGGTTACAAGGAACATTCTGTACCCCTGCTTTCCATGTTTATGACTCAATGTGAACAACAGGGCTGTTGACGCCACAGCTAGCAGATTTCCAGAGGAGCACATCCCTTCTTACAAGATGCCGATTGCTGACCCTGTAAAATGAGACATTTACGGCCAAGCAATGACAAATGCTCACATTGCAGCACCAGTATATTTTAGCTCTCCCAGTCTGCAAGTAAATGATGATAAACAGGAATTCCATATATAGCAGCGATTACAAACTGCTGTTGAAATCTGTGTGAATGGCAAGGATATCACCTTGAGGTAAATTGATAGGAGGTTTCAGGTTAATGACTTGGAGAAATCTTATAGGCAAGTCAATATATGGCTGACACATTTTAAAACGTGACTCGCGCCCCTGATATCTGGAAATTTACACTGAGACCTCTAGTAATGGGAGCCTAATAACATGCTGGCACCAGGTTAGCGCATGGAGGAGGTCGTGCGGCTGTCCCTTTGCTAATCGGTAGCTCACAGCGAAGACCACCAGATGAAATTACCTTACACCACTGCCTGGGCGGTATGCGGCTATCACTGTGTCTTGAATAAATGAAAGCAAGGAAAGTTCCAGAAAGCTCTTTTCCATGTCGAAGCAAGTTAACTCTTGCTATGTGTTTGCGTTTTAAACTTGAAAAGGAAAACCAAAACCCGCTGCCACGTCGGCTGTGATTTGGCACAATCTTCTCGCAGGGCACTTTGAAATTGCAACTTCTGGGTCACAGTTTGCCTCTGGAGTTCACTTCAAGATGTGTGAGTACGTTACCCTTCAGTTCTACTCAAAAGTGTATTCTACAGGCCATCATTAGTTTTAAACTGCACTGTAATTGTACTAGTGTATATCGAAAGACTCCACACCCTTAGTTCAAATTCGGCTTTAAGTGATGGAAATGCCGACATCAAGACACACAATATCCGAACTTGAATAAGCTCTTGCAACCAATTAACATTTATGTTAAACACGCTTGGTTAAACTTTCACATCAGCCCAGGCCTCGTGTGTCATTTTCGAGAGCCTTGACCTAGCAGCGTTAACTGTAAGAACAAGCAGAGGAGACCCGTTGTTACGTTAAGTAACGGCTGCTCTGTCTCAATATCGCATCTAGCGACTTATAGAAATAGACGGGGAGGTTTCCACTTCAGCTGTGTGACTGCTGGGTTTGCCCCAAATTCCCGTGACCCTGTGCGAGACCACTCTGCCACTATGCATCCCTCTCTTTATTCCTATCAAATTTTATCTCTTAAACTGTAAATTAGGGAGAACTGAAATATGAAACATTTTAATGTAAAACACAATTTAAAATTAAATGTTCCCCTGTGTAATACAGAATATAGTGATCACTATCTACGCTCCCTGGAGGGGGATATTATGGAAGAGTGTGTTTGATGGCTCAGATTTCAGTGCTTTTAGAGCGCTTATCTTGAAATGATACATTAAAAGGCACTGCAGCTTGTATGTGCTTATTAGTCAGTGCACTCTGCACATTGTCTCGGGGTTTTTTTTTTTTTTTTGCCAACATCTCAAAGAAATGTATTGTTAAATTTGCCCGGTGTGGAAAATGGATGCAGCATTGGACTGATGTTCTTTTTAATGCATAACTGACATTGACACATTTGGTGCCAACACTGTGAATATTAACGGGTGGACATGTACACAGTGTCACAGACATCTGTTTTCTCATAGTTAATAAATCCAATTTCAACTTGGCACATTTCACAGCCTATTTGATTAGACTCCGAGGGGTCTTGTGTCTAAACATGCACAGTAATTTGCTCTTCCTTGTTGTGTCCGCATGTTCTCTTCAGCCTCCTTCCACATCTTAATAACAGACACGTTAGGTTAACGGGTGTGCATGAGATGTGATGGACTGGCGTCTCATCCAAAGCCGACTCCTGCCTTAAGCCCAATATTCCTGGCATGGGCTAAACGTGCTCTGTGACCCTGTAAAGCAGGGGTGTCAAACTCCATTCCTGGAGGGCCGCAGTGGCTGCAGGTTTTCATTCTAACCACCTTCTTAATTAGTGACCAGTTTTTGATGCTAATTAACTTATTTAGCCTTAGCTTTAATTAGCTTGACTCAGGCCCCTTAGTTGTTTTTTCCTTAATTAGCAGCCGGACAGTAATGAGACATAAAACATGCAGGACATGAGCAGCTCACCTGTACCCATCAAACAAAATCTGAAAAGAAAGATGAAAGTCTCAGTAAGGTTGAACTTCAGGTTACCAAAACATTTTAGGAGTTCTTAGAAAAAAACAGAATATCAACAGTTTTGGAAATGTCTGCTGTGGCAAAAAGAGAGCAGCAACAAGCCATGGAATTGAATTTTTAATTTTAATAAAATTTAATTAACAGCAAGAATCAGCTTCTCATTAAGGAACTGGTTGGAGTTTGAAGCCCCAAGTTAGCTGGTCATCTGTTGGCTCATTTCATGTCTCATTTCTGTTTGGCTGTAATTTAATGAAGAAAAGAATCAATTCAGAAGACTTAATCCATAAAACAGGGCTATTAAAATAGAGGGAAAAGAAGTTAATTAGCAGTGAAAACTGATTAGGAAAAGGGGTTAGAATGAAAACCTGCACCCACTGCGGCCCTCCAGGCCTGGAGTTTGACACACGTGCAGTAAAGGACGAAGAGAGGATTTACAGAAAACAGCATACTTCATTATTAAAAATGTAAGCAGATTTAGTGAAGTCAAAACTTGTCAAGTGGGGCCGCACAATGGCACAGTGGTAGTGCTGCTGCCTCGGACGGAGTTTGCATTTTCTCCTTGTGTCTTTGTGGGTTTCCTCCCACAGTCCATAGACATGCAGGTTAGGTGCATTGGCTATCCTAAATTGTCCCTAGTGTGTGTGTGTGCGCCCTGCTCGGGGTTTGTTTCCTGCCTTGCGCCCTGTGTTGGCTGGGATTGGCTCCAGCAGACCCCCCGTGACCCTGTAGTTAGGATATAGCGGGTTGGATAATGGAGGGATGGATTGATTGAAAACTTGTCAAGTGAGAAGGAGCCATTGACCTGACTGAAGTTGGTTACATTTTTAATATTGAACTTCTTAACATGGTAATCACACCTGTCTGGTGAGCAATAATTGTAATGATGCATCAGCATGTGGATTTCATTGTGCTTAAGCCTCACCTTTCATTAGGCTGTAGCAATCAAGTCATTTTAGGGGATGAAACTATTGATTGGCTAATTGGTTCAAAACATTTAAAAAAGGAGCCTCATTAATTTGTTCAATCAGAAGGAAACTGCCATGCACTAAAGGCTTACTACTGCTATTGCTGAGGGAAAGAAGAACTTCGCCTAACAGGTCCTCCTCTTGTTTTTATACAAACAGTAAGTGTCAAGCTTACTTTAATAAATATATTGGAACAAAGATCAAAATTCCCAGAATTAAAGTCGTTAATGTGTTAAATGCAAAACAAAATCGTAAAGAGTTAGACTAAATGACTGAATGTGTATTTAATGTTCCCTTTGCCCTATCTTAATAAAGAAATTGACTTCTTAAAATGTAATGAAGTGGGCCATATTGCCCACCTGTATGGCTCCCCCAGGGTACACACAGCAGTTTGAATCGTAATTTATAAAGCGGTGAAAATGAGTGACTTTTACACAAACCGTGACTTCCACCTTTGCTTTATCGAGTAACAAGTAAACTTTTAAGTTTTGTTAACATTTACTTGAAAGAATCAAAGTCCTTTTTACAGTCTGGAATGAACTGCCACCTTTACCCCTACATGAGGGTCGGAGCAAACGCTAGTTATAAAGTGGCATGAGGCGCTTTTAAAACTAGTGGCTTGTCGGGCACGGCGGGCCTATGCCAAGGAAGTCGTTAACCAAGACGACAATCGGGCGAAATGCAAATTCGATTTGGAGATGTGACACGGGATGTCCTTCACAATGGTGTTGTGCCCGTGAGTGACCCCCGTATCCGCGCACGAACGGACTACTTTGGCGTACGGATTTACACTCACGGTGTCCTGCCTCACGTGCTTTATGCCATCCATGTTGCAGAAAACGCTGCCCATTTACAAGAATTTGAGTTAAAACTGAAGGAGGTGACCGAACAATCCGCTGTAACTTGTCGATGTGAGCGCCGATTTGTCACTAGCAGTCAAACCCAATGGGTGCTTTGGACGTTAAAGTTGTATCATAATGAGCCAAAGTTACAAGGCTTACACCTTGAACTCTTTTTAAATTTCAATTTTAGAAAACACTTGAAAAGTTCCATTCAAACAGCATACTTAGTATGTGTACGATTAAAAAAAAAAATCCCATTATACTGAGTGAGACCTGACACGAAGACGGGCAGCTGTCCACAAGATGAGAGTTTAAAAAAACACGCTAAAGGTCGTCTGACGAGAGCATTCGCGGACACAAACTGCTGCCTATGAAAATAAATACAAAGTGTTGATGTGGATGAGCTCGTTCGGGCATAAAACGCGAGCAAACTCACCCGGCGGTACTCCTTCGAGTGGGACGCCTCCTTCCGTTCCATAGCTGCCGTCACGTTGCTCTCCGCGCCCGAAACTGACCAATGAGCGTCAAGGCGGCAGTCGAACACGTGGTCCTAGTGCCCCGCTGCTATGGCCGCCTTCAGCTGGCCTTTTTGAGCAGCAGTTCAGCCTGCCGTAGTTGGTTTTACCTGAACGAGAAAGCTGGGTTTGTGTTATTTTAACTAAGGAGGGGCGTCATACATTGGTGGAAAGACGCGATCGGTGTTTTTAATTCTTCTCATTCACTAGCGCCATGTTATTTCCCTGTCTTCCAGAAACTTAACTGTCTGTGACTCAGGTTAGTTTGGATGTTTGGTTTTTTCCCAGTGGTGGAGCGAGTGCCATCCGGGCAAACATAAATCTCTGTGTATCTGAGCCACTGTCATGGAGTTGACTCCAATGGATGCTAATAGAGTCTAACTACAAACCTGCAGAGCTCCGCCCGGCTATCCATTTGTTAAGAGTAGTGTCGTGGGGGGCTTAGCCGCCTCGAATAATACACAAGGCTGGAGACCCCGACCCGGGAACGCCACCTTAAGGCCGCACCGTGCCGGTGATCACTGATTGGCTAATTGTCCGTGTTGTCATGGAGACGAGACGTGAACTCGCAAAGTGCTTTTTGCCGCTCGTGGTTGAGTTCCATAGCAGACGGAGGAACATTAGAACATTCTAGACGAGAACAGGCCATTCAGCCCAACAAGGAGCCGATAGAGGAGCAGCGATGAAGCCCACGACGTAGTGACGTGGAAACGGAGAGTAAAGATGATGCCAGAAACGAGCGTCATGAAAACACATAAATAAAATAAAACACTCGAGTAGGAGCTTTCAAAATGAACGTAAGTGTATCTGTCTGTGTACAGTGGTGGTGGCGACGCCAGGCCTGCTTTCGCGTGGAGGACCTGTGAGTTGATCACTTTTGTAACGAGTTATGTGTATTGTGAATTAATTTTACAATTCATGAGTCCATCTAAAAGGGAAGTTTTCCTGCTGCTTTGATCAAATTGTAAGTTTTATATGTGAGCCAAGTACACTTTTTATATTTCTTATTTTATCCTTAAAATCCGTTATTTGCTAAAAGCATTGCATGTTAATATCGTTTCTCTTTCAGTCACGATGAGCTGTCATAGGTTTATTCAGATGTCCACCGATTCAATGAGCAAAGCGTTAACACTCGCCGTTTAGCGCGCACATCACCTTTGTCTGTCTAGAAAAATCCAAACTTTTTATTTTTGGTTCAATTAAATGGCGATATATATATATATATATATATTTAGCATTTTCTTTTGCTTACCCCTCAAGCCTCCCTCTTTCCATGATGTTTCATTATCCGAATGTATTTTTATCTGCACCTTATCTGCTTCTCTTTTCGTTTTGCTTTTCTGTGATCTGACCTTGGGTTGTCGTTACTTATTCTTTAATATCATTGCCTTATCTGAATTGTTTTTCTTTTCTTGTAAAAGAAAGCACTGAGGCTAGGGATCTGCACTGGCAATCGGGAGGTTGTCGGTTCGAATCCCGTAAATGCCAAAAGGGACTCTCCTCTGTTGGGCCCTCGAGCAAAGCCCTTAACCTGCAATTGCTGAGCGCTTTGGGTAGTGAGAAAAGCGCTATAAAAATGCAAAGAATTATTACTTTGTTGTATGGAACTGTGCTATCGAAATAAATGTTGTATTTGTAATCTTTAAGAGCACCGCACAACACTGCTTCTTTAGTTATTGAGACCCTGGAAAGATTTTTACTTCTTTGTAATTTCTTTGGGCAAAGTGATGTTAGGTGGCACGTTGTTTCTTCTATCCTACTGTCCATTTTGGATCACTTTCCTCATAAAGAGCTGATGGTTTGTTCAGAGGATGTAATGAGCACGTGTCCATATGGAGTTCTTTGTGCTGTAGTTCTCAGGGGGATCGCACAGACCCCAATATCTCTCCTTTTTCATTTTTAGTTTTTTTTTTTCTTCAAATCCTTTGGTTTGGAGCTACCTTTAGTCATACATTCCTTGTGCTCTGTGTAGTGCCTTGGCCTTTTAAAGGTTGTCAGGTTATATAGTTTTGTCTTTTTGGTGCCCCTGCAGTCATACATTTTGCGCGATGTCATCAGGTTTTCCTTTTTGTGCCATGTTCATAATTATTGTTACGTACTTTGGCTTCAGTATTTCTTGGACATTCTGTAAGTGTCCCCATGACTTTCTCTGTGGAAATGGGTTGATATAAAGAGCCCCCTAAAAACACATTTTCTTATATCATGTAAAGTTGTCATTTGTGGCAAATAAATAGTTCTTAAGTACAGTACTTAAGGTAAAATAATTGTTTTTAAAAGTCCAGCATTCCTTTCCATGGTTATTTTCTTAATTTCCATAATCCTAATAGTTTTGAGATTTTCTTTTGAAGTCAGATTAATTTGTAGCAGAAATCTGAGAAGCAGCACTTCCTTATTTGGCAGTGGTGAGCCATTGTTTCTGGTTGTACGGTGCAGTCCTTGGATGCATATACTTTCGGGCACTATTTGGGCATATCCTTTCTTTCAGTTTTTGATTGTTCTTATGTATGTTTTAATCTTTGATAACTTTAATCAAAATGCGGTCACTCTAAAGGGCACTTGGCAGTGCTCTAATGTCCTCAGGGCAGTTGGTACTGCTCTAATGTAATGCTAAGAAAATTTCTGTTGGTTATGTTGGATGTAATGAAGACTTCATAGCTCCTGCTTCTACTGGTATAGCACCCGGAAACCAGTCTGCACAGCCTCTGCTTGTACCTGGTGCTACTGGAAAAGCAACAGAAGGCGTAACTTCACCAGACCGTTCAGTAAGGACGCGTGGGTTGTTGTAATGTAAGGCAGAGTGTAAGGATCAGGGCCAAAATGCCACTGCAAGGCAATTCTTGTCATGGCTCTCTTGTGTTATCTGTTTCTAAAGCATGAAAGGCATCACTGATCACATTATAATACCAGCTTTAAGTAGAGGAAGTTAACTTTTCTGAGGTGGAGACGAGTCACAGTCAAAGAAGGGACAGGCTGCAAGTTATTCACTCATGGCTCAAGTCGTAACTTTGTCTGTGTGTCAGATATTGTGAATGCTTTGCCTTATTAAATATTTTTCTATGCTTTTCTGCTCCCTAAATTAGAAATAACTGTGGGAGTTCTGAATGAGCAGAAAGATAGGTACATTTATATAGCATTTTTTCTAGACAAACACAAGTGCTTTACATATAAAGTAGTGGTGTCACTTCATCCACCACCATGTGGATTTTGCAACACAAGCCTTACGCTCACCACACACTCACTATTAGATGGTGAAGGGCAGAGCGAGAGTTAGCCAATTAGGGACATGGGGTGATTAGAGAGTCAGAATGGACAAGGGTAGGTTGGCAGTTTAGCCAAGACATTGGGAAACACCTTACCCTACTCCTTTCCAAAGATGTCAGGACTTCCGTTTCACGTCTCGCCTGAAGGAGGGCACTTTTATAGCACAGTGTCCCTGTTACTGCACTGTGGTGCTGGGGTCCACACTCAGGGTAAGGGTCCCCCCATTTGCCTGACCAACATATCTTTTTTCCCTGATTGTCCTCCTGTTCAGGTACTTGCCAGGCCCAAACAATGTCCTTGAGTGACCAACAGAAGTGCCAGTGCACTTACTCCAAAAAAAAAAAAAAAACAAAAAACAAAAGTCATTGGTTTGTTGAATTGGAGTAATGGGCTTGTCAAAGATGGGGTTAAGTACCATGGCAAGAGCCCTGTAGTAATTGTACAGATGAAGCGCACATCTGCAAGGACCTTTAGCATCATGTGCGCAAACCTCTGTGCTTGGAGCCCTCTAACGACATGCGCCATTGTAAATATTGATTACCAGGTGACAGTGTGGCTGCACAAAGCAATAAGGTCAGCTGCTCAGGAACATTAAGTGAGAGTGAAATGTAATGCCAAAATTGTAAAAGTTTTAACATACACACCTGGAACTAAAAATGAAGGGAATCCATTAAAAAAAAAAGGATGATGGAGCGCTGAGGAGGCAGGCGTTCAGCTTGGATTTTTGGAGATTTTAGCTCTTTATACAACTACTCACTATGCCAGACACTGATAAGTTAATTCCAGTGTCAGGAATGTGTGTGGAGGGGAAATAAATGAAACAGAGTTTTCCAGGAAAGGTGAAATAGCCATTTTCAAGGCCAAGGCCTACTATGATTGATGAGTAGATCTGGAAATTCTTATCAGAGTTGCTCAGTAATGGGACCAGCACACGAAATATGCCACAGCTTTATGCAAGATGGAGTCCCATTGATACTAGTAAACTAAAGATAAGAGGTTCTGCTACTGGCAGCTAGGCAGATACTGAATGAAGGGAAGCGCATTCTGTCTACACGCTAGGGTGGTAAATGAGACGTGGCCAAGTGCTGTCTAGTTAATGGCAAAGGAGCAGTGCACCCGGGTGATAGTGAAACAGGGGGCACCTGGTGCTCTTTTCCAGGAACCCGGTCTTGGAGAGCTTTCAGCACGTATCAAATGCAGTCCTTGTGTGTTCAGACGCTCGCCGCTTCATGTTTGTTTCTGCTTTCTTTCACTTTCTCATCCAATTGAGTCTGTGATCCAAGTGCATTGTGCTAAGAATGCGTATGCAAATATAACACAAACAGAACTTTTTTTTATTCTCTTCCACACCCGTCTATTTATTTTTGGACAAGCCAACTGTGACATTGGTGGTTATCGACCTTTTGCATAACTGTTAGGTTCCTCGTCCCCTGCACCATCAAACAGGGAAGTTGTTGAGTTGTCTCCTCATGTATGGACATGAAAATGTATTCCTGGGATGTTTAATTTGCAAGTAGGCTTATATTTTTAAGTCTTGGTTATGAATCAGTTCATCTTTATATGGCACATTCACACAGCAAACTATCACAAGGTGCTTTACAAAGCACAAGACCACAGCAGCGGTGTTCTTTAGTCATGTGTCGTACTGCCATTTTACTGCTCACTGTGAAAGCTGCTATATTTAGTGAAAAATGACATGACTGAAGGCTCAAGCCTTGCTTTCTGGAATTTCCTCCTCATCTGCTGTGCTAGCGTCCTGTCGAATGAAGTTGATGTCTTGTCTTTTGCTTCTTGATTCTGCAGTTTCTAATAAAGTGCATGAGAGAGACTTGATACCTGAGTGATTCAGCAGCAGGTGGTGGGAGTGCGTTTGACGCTGGCATTTACCCTGATGACCGCATATCATCTGCTGGTTTCATATGAAGTTATCTATGCCACGCTGATAGGCCTGTGCCAAGTAACGCTTACCACAAACTCTCCCTAGAGTCCTGTTCTACTTTCTTGTCCAAATGGTGGATGGCAGCAACTTTACCCTTTGCATTCAGAGCTCGACACCTCGGGATGCAAATGTCCATTTTACATAAGCGAGCTGATCGCATGCGGTTTGATGTACGTCGCTTCCTCCTTGGACTTTCAGTATTGCATTCTGCGGCACTTCCTCCCCTCTGGCCTGTGCTCACGGTAGGCCGTCTTACTCTGAGCTCTGCGCTACTACAGGATTCAGTTTAGTTTCTGGTTATGTGGTCTCATTTACGCATGAAGCGCCGTGTGATATGTAAATATCTGACGTATAGAAGATAGGTGTGTAAGTCCTTGGTGTCTTTTGGGTACATTAGAACTGTTAACAGCCATGATGTAGACTAAGGGCAGGGAAACAAAACTTCAGTCTGCTCCGATCCAAGGGAGTTAAGCCTGTAATACCCCAACCATAATGAAAGTGGAGGCAAAGTCCATGCAACCGAGGTAGTGTGCTTTCTGCCAAAGTGTCATTTAATGACACCAAGCTGTATTGCTGTTGTCACCAATCCACTCACACCAGGTAAGTGGTGAAGCTCGGAGTTGGTACACGGTAATGAGGCAGATGCATCCAATCACAATAAATGCCACCTTTAAAAAGAACATGACCATTCAGGATTCTACTGTAACTAAGCCGTCCCCAGGGGGGGGGGGGCATGGCTGGCATACTCGTATGTGAGCACATCTATGACACACTTTATGTTTCAGTCTTGGATTGATATTTACCTGCTTTGCCTTTCTCATCTGCTTCCTTTTGTTTCTTTACAGGCTCTTCTCTTGTTTGCTGGCAGCGCCAAGCACCCTTCACATCACTGCGCCCTCTCCAGCCCATTGACTCCCAGTGAGAGACATGCGTTGCTCAAGTCGAGCTGGGACGGCGCACATCTGCCACTGCACTGCATAAACATAGTGGCAGGCCACGACTGTAAGTGTCTACGCAGGACTCTGGATGGTCAAAGCAAAGCCCTCCAAGGTGCGAGGTTTGTCGTGTTGACTGCCTTTTGCATGACACCCAAGGTCAGTGCTTACAAAAGCAAAGGGGAGTGCTGACTGAAGCCTCTCAGCTGCACCTCTTTTAGAGAATCGTTGGCTTCAGGAGATTGGCAGAACAGTTTTAAATTCTCTGAGGCCCAGCCCTCTGAAGCAGCTCGACAGCATCTCCAATTTAGGCACATCTTTCTCTCATAGTCTAGGCCTGTGGCCTCCAAGAAAACCTCTCCATGGCAATGAAGCTGCAAGCCGTCATGGAGAACTTGCACAGGCAGCAGAGGGCCAAACTTCAAATGGAACTTGAGCAACAGCAACAGCAGCAATTAGCCAGCCATTCCCAGGCTCCATTGACATCCGCTTCCAACTCAAGGAAAGAAGACTCGACAGAAAACAAAGCCAGCAAAAGCTTCAGGCAGGAGGACGTGGCTGCAGAACAAGCACCAGGACTGCAGCGCACTCAGATGGCAGCTCTGGCAGCGATGAGGGCAGCAGCAGCGGGACTGCAAAGGCACTCGGATAGTTCACTCTCTGAGAATGGTAGCACAGTCCCCGAGGAAGAGGAGGATGAGGAAGAGGATGATGAAGAGGAGGGAGCTGAGCGCTACAAGGAGATGATGGGGTCAGATGAGGAGGAGCACATGTGAGTAACAACTCAGATGCACTTTCACTGTATGTGGTGTTAGGAGTGACCGTGGCAGAGTATAGCAAGCACCCTTCACAGTAATGGAAGTGTGGCATATGCTAGGAAGAAAAGATTTAGGGGCTGTAGCTAATGCTGGGGGTCTCCAGGACGTATATGCCAAAATAGTTCTGATGTGTGGGCACCAGCCTTATACAGTAGGTGATTCTACTCCTGGTTCTAAATAGCTTTGGTAGATCTGCATGGTATGTTTGCTCGAGCCATTTATGCCAAGGAGACTGGTGAGCCTTAATTGGAATAATGAGAAAGATTAGTGGAACATAAAAATGTCTCATTAGAAAGCACCATAGAGCTGCACGAGTGCTCAGAGGGTGGTGCTCAAGCTGTGGAATACAGCTCTGTCGAGATCTCATCTTTTCCTTTGAGGTAAGCAAGTGGTGAACTGTGGAACCCTGTGGCAGGCCGTTGTTTCAATTTGAGTGGAGGGGCTCAGTGAGGGTTCTGATGGGAACCAACTTGAATGGCTACTGGGGAAGAATGCAGTGACCCAAGTGAGATGATGTGAAGGGGTGATAAAGATTTAACAAAAGCGAGGAAGAATGTAAGCTGGAGCTGTGTTGGATGAGTTGGATCCTGATTGGTGTAGTCGGCAGGATCAATGACTTGAGTAAATGGAGCAGTTGTGTGTAGGAGTAAAATGTCAACCCACTCCCTCCCCTTCGCCATGAGAGTTGCGGTGGTGTTGATGCCCCTTCATAACGTTAAACATTTCTGAGCAGTGGGTATGTGGTGAGGTTGGTACTTTTTTTTTTTTTTTTTTTTTTCCCCCCCCCTTTAGTTCATTGTAGGGAGGTTGTAAGGTTTGACTGCAGGATGTCCTGCACATGGCGCCGACCGAGTCTATAGCGCATGTTTACTGCGGCTGAGTGGCCATGTAAAATTAGGAAGTGAAATTAACGTTATTTTATGCACTCTCTCATTCTGCCTTTTAAGCCTTAAGCATTATATCCTGGAACAGAACTTCCTGCCTTTCAACACGTTCTAGAGTTTCAGCTCAACACTATAGAGCAGGGTGGGACGGGCTTGGCCCAGGAGGCCACAATGACAGCAGCTTTTAGCAGCAGCCAGTCTGGTAATCAGATGATACAGCAGATTGTGTCTGTAAATGTTGTTAGGCTGGACTTGTCTTTTTGTGGGATTTTGTTTTGCTCACTAATATTCACACTGAATGGCCTTGACATGGGGGGCACTGCTCTGCTTTTAGTTCCTTTTGTTTTAGTGCAAGTGCAGTTTTTTAAGGATCATCTGACTGGCGTGTGAATTGTAAAGTGTTTGTTGGTTCCTGCCAACCGTTTTGGGCATTCACAGTCGTTGAGCAGCCAAAGTCGGTCTTGTGGCCTGTGTAAATGTTGTAATCAAGGAGTTTCCATCTGGAATTTAAAGAAGCCACATGGAAGGCTGGTAGTGCCCCAAGGCTGAGGATGACGTCCACCCAGCTTTAAGGGAAACGGCAGACTGTGTACCTGGTTTCAGGTTTGACTTTGGTTTTTAATAAGCCTGAAACTAGAAGGCTGTTTTTACATAAATGGCCCTCATCTGCTGCAGTTGAAGTCACTTGTTACTAAAAGTTATCTCTGGTTGATTTCCACTTCATTTAGCAGTGACACTTTAAAGGCCTCAAAACAAAGTGCTTCTGGCTTCTTTGGGGACACTTCTGTCATTTGCGGTAATTGTTTGCACCCAAGGGGTTGCATGGCAGTAATTGAGCATGCTGAATGGTGGGTGGTGGTGCCTCTCTACATCTGGTATATGAGTAGCAGCCAGTGTGATAACTCAGTCACGCTTCTCTCGGATGGAGGTGCTACAATGCCTGCCTTTTTCTGTTTTGTCACAGTGGCTTTGATAAATTAGTTTCAGCCTTCAGGTGTCTTCACCACAAAGATCGCAGCTATAACACTACAGAAGACCTGGGCAGATGTGTGAATATGTGCACAGGCAGCAGAGGGTCCCAACTGCAGATGAGCAAATGGATGCTTGGCTTTAGGCACTGGTGGCTGTTCTTCATAGTGTGAGCTACCTGCTGGGGCCTTGCCAGTGTCTTAAAAGTTCTCATCGTCATATGAGAATATCAACGGTGTAACATGGCCTCTTGTGGAGAGATGCTTATGGTCTGTGAATAATTAGCTGCGGAAAGCATCTACATGAGGTGGTGGAGGAATGATGAGTGGGCATTTTTTAGCTTGGGAATCAGGATTTCGTTTTGTTGTCTCACAGGCTGCTGCACCTCAGCACCTGCAGTGGTATTTGGGAATGGAATGAATTGCCTTTGAGTCATCATAATAACGAGTTCATTTAGAATTGCTGTACAAATCACAATGTTGTATTGGCATGAAACTCTAAAATTGGGTCTGCCACCTCATTAAATGGATTTGCATAAAGGTGTGCCAAAAGGAAAGTAGAAGTTACAAAAGTACTTTTACTTCCTCAAATACTGCAGCCTCAGTTGTCCTCAGTTGTCCTCTTTCTATTATCTTCTGATCAACAACAACAAAAAAAAAAAAAGACCTACCATACGTTCTAGAAAACAAATTGTACTTTGTTGTGTTTCATCCTGGCTTGGCTAGAGGGCATATTTTGCCTTTTCTTACCATGTATCCAAACGACACTCCACAGAAAGCGCAGAATGCCGAGTGTTCATTGGTATTGTGTGCTTCAGATGCAAGATGTGCATGCAGGAGGACAACGGCACTGGCATTGTATAAACAGTATGGCCCAGCTTTGATTATATAGTGCAGTCAGTTTATTTCAGATTAATTATTTCGTGTACGCTGCACAATTACATTCGTGTTATTTTCTTATTTGCCTGCAAGCAGTGCTTGAAGTGGAATCAAATGACTGTTTAGTCAGTGCCGTGTTCCTGCTCCCAATTCGTTACTTTTACACGATGGCTCTCTCTTAGATGTCGGAGCATGTGTGTATAAGTATATCGGGGGGGGATTGTTCTTCTTGAATCTACAAGTGCTGCAATACACTAAATACTTAATCAAAGTTTGGGGGTCCCCTTGAAGCTTTGAGTGCTGCGGGCACTGACCCGCTTCAAGCATCACCATGCTGCCACTGTCCTTGTCCGTCACCCGAATTTCACTGCTTATGTAAAATATCACAAGGATAGGCTCCAGCTGCCCCATGACCCTGCCCTGGATAAGTGGGTTAAGAAAACTGATGGTGATTGAAGAATATTGTAATGTTGCTGACAAGATGCATTAGCCTGGGAGTCGGTCATCCACAGTATGAGCTGACATTCCATCGCGTAAATGAGCGGCTTCAAAAATGACAAACCTGCCAAAGTCACATAAGAATTCCAAATTGTGTGGCCACAGTGAGTGGTCATTTTAAGGGTACTGAGCTACCTAGAAGAGCGATGCAGAGATCGAGAAACCACAGGTACCCAGAGTCTACAGGTGCCACAGCAATGATGTGCTTCAAATATACCTGTGCTCTTCCCATTTAAACTTGGTGTGCCTTCCCTCCACTACGCCACACTCCTGCTAAGCTAGCATAGCACAGGACAGGACAGGACTCCTGCATGCCTCCTGTGGCACACGTGAGAGCCCGACAGCTGGTGACAGTTGTAGTTTGCTACTTTGAGGAGGTTTCTGCAGATGTTTCAAGCCGTTCATCAGTGATTTTATAATTTACATTGACAGCGTGTCCAGCCAATGGGTGATGGACGATATCGACGATAACCCTGCTACCTGTCACACTTTGAAGCCCCATCTCGGTGCTTTTCTGTCTTTGTGCGTATCCCATTGTTTAACATGTGTCCTTCTCTTCATAAAACAGCAAAAGAAAATGGGATGAGGAAGACTTTGAAGAGGAAATGGAAGACGATTTTGATGACTTGGATGAGGAAGAGGACGGTGAAGAGAGTAGAGCCATAGGAGAAGCAACTGTAGGTGGTAAGACCTTGGCTCACCCTCACCGTCCAGTTCAGGCTCACTCACAGTTCCTGAAGATGAAGACCCCTGTAGGCCAGGACCTGCGCATAGCCAGCCTCCCGGGCCAGGGGTCCCACAGCCAGGCAGTGGGTCAGGATCACGGCGACTGGACGTACGAAGAACAGTTCAAGCAGGTAGGTCTCAGCCTGTAAATACTTGGGATTCTTGTGTGTCTGTTAGTGGTGGCCAGTTGATTGAGCAGAGGAGAGGGCACTGGGCAGATTTGACTCTTAACGTGAGTGGCCTGCTGTTGCTGGCTTTACAGTGGAAAGAAATGTGACCAAGTTTATGCTCTTGTTGGGCATTGTGGGAATTCCAAATGAACTGCACCCACTGTATGTACTTATGTGCCGGACGCTAATTAAATTGAGGCTGCTTTCATTTCTTTGCTTTTACTGGCATTTCATTGTAAGTGAAGTACATGACCTGCCATGTTTATCAACTAATGTGGCGATGAAGCTGAAAAATATTAGCATATATTGTTAAAACAGTCGTCTTGATATCATTAGTCATTTGTTCAGTTCTGGTCTCCATGCTACAAAAAGAAGACAAGTTAACTCTAGAAGAGTGACCACGATGACCACCCTGGGCTGATGGACAAGCCCTGCTCTGACAGGCTCAGAGAATAGTGTGGGCATCTCATCCAAATCTTCAAAATTTTCAGTGGCAGCAATAATGATGACCACTTTCAATTGTATTGAGTCCTTGAGTATGTGATTCCCTAAGTGGAGACTGATGGGAAGGTTCTTTAAAACACGAGTCCTTAAGCATTTCTTAACATGTAAGGCTGAGGGTAACTGGAGCAAACCTGCGAAAGACTGCAATACCCTGCGCCTTACTGAGTGTAGCGAACTGAAGGGTTTCCTCTCCTTTGTGCGAGTGGCACATCACTGGCACTGGAGGCCTTTATCACATGTGGCCCACTGCATTTAGTGAGTGACTCTGTGTTACTTAATAAATAAGGCTTCTGATTCACAGGACGCTTAGTCTGCTGTTCAGGAGGCTTTAGTCAAACTCCATTTCAGCGGTTGTCTAATTTCATTGGCTAATCAACAGTCACAGTGTTGTGCTTCACATGTTTGCCCGTCAAGTTTTATATTCCAAAATGAATATGCTGAATATGATTCTGCATTCACCTTATTCCAAATGGTTTAAGGAAGTGCTTGTGAGTGTGTGTTTGGCATTGCCATTTTTGTAAAGCTGGAGTTCATACTTCCACTTTGAAACCATACGTGTTGTAAATTTAAAATTAGATCATGGAAGCAAGCGATGAAATGGGAGAACAGCAGCAGTCTTGTTGATCTCGTTAGCGACTGAGTGATTGAGTAATGGACTCTGTCTTAATGACAGTTGGCATCTGATTGAGCAGTGCTCACTCGCGCTCTGATCTGCACCATTTCTCTGGTTGATGCCACTGAAGCAAACATGCTTTCCATTAACGTCATGGTAAAAGAATCTGACCAAACTAACATTGGCAGACATTGTGAGGGAGTGCAGTCTTAGTGTGAGAAGCAGAAGCGACAGACAAAAATGTGTTCTGCAAGGCTAGCTGGCCTCCCTGATACGTAGGATGGCACGCAGAGGGTGCAGAGAAGGCAGGACGACGCACATCTTCTAATGTCCAGGTCCCTTGTACTTTATTATTAATAACTGGTGAGTCTAACTCTGCCCCTCACTTGTTTTATTAGTAGCTACTTCATGCAAGTATTGAGGTGTCCTGTGGTGCCTGCGACCGCACGTCCTCTTACCATTCACTTACACTGTTAAAAATCAGACTCCAGTAGCTCCATCTGGCCTCCGAACTGGGAGCTGTCACTTAGCTAGGTGGCATCAGCCCTTCTCACTCCACAGTCGGCCACATTCCCCTCTAGCCAAGTGCAGAAAGAGAAATGGACAGTTTTGGAGAGCAGCATTTTCTTTTCATCTACCGAGGCATTATAAAGAGAACAGGGTTTATTTTACAGTTTTAGTTTCATTTTTATTATTATTATTGTTACCAATTTTATTCAACTTGCCGTCTCTGTTTGTCTTGGTCAAATTTTGCAATCACTTTTTACCCACTGTTCTCAAACGGATTTCCTTCCATCTTTGCATGCATGCTGATCTCCGGTGACAATGCAGTACTTCATCATTTTGACCTGGGATCTGCACGTTCATTATGTCATTTATACATGTCATACGTATATATCAAGTTACTTCAATATGACAATTAAGTAGCATTGATCAAGTGGTTAGCTTGTTGGTCATTCAATCAAATGATTGAAGGTTCGATATTAATGTTCACAACCGTAATTCTTTTTTTTTTCTTCAATTTTACTGAATTTTTTTTTTTTTTTTTTTTCCATCATTTATATAGAAATTTAGCAAAATATTCTTTTCAGTGATTTGGTAATATTGGCTCAGTGGATAAAGTGTTGGGCTTTTCTAAGACAGATTGATGGTTCCGACTCTCCAATAGACCAACGCACCTTTCCAGTACTTCACATGTGCAGTGCAAGGCTTCACCATGGTTAGGATTTTCTGAAATGAACGTGAATTTATGTTACGTTTCACTTGAAGATCGTAGGTTTGACTCCACTCTGTCACTAATGTCATGTCTGTCAAATCACCTTTCCCCCGCTAAGTCAAGGATTTTGTAATGGGCTAAGGATTCTGTGGCATATGCCAAAAAATATGTAAAAATAGGATTTTTAAGTGACATGATTTTATTCAAAAATGCACTGAAAAGTATTGGTCATATGTAAGTAAAAATAAAATTGAGCGGTGCCCATAATACAGTTTATTTAATTCAATTAAAATGTGAAGATTCCTTAAATGATTCCAAAACAAAAAATGTAGTTTTACAGTTTGGAACTCCATTATCCTAAATACTTTAATCAACTTTTATATGAAACTTTAATGAATGTCCACCTCCTGTCCATTTTTATGACAGGGACCTCTTTACTGCGCCTATCAAGTGTTTAAACTTACCAAGGCATGCCATCACTCCAGGCTTGTGCTGTGCCCAGGCCTCGAAGTAGGCCGTCACACTCTGCTGTATTGCGAGGAGTGAGAAGAAGTTGACCAACTAGGACTACACTTGTGTGTCCAGGAATGCACATCGTCTTTGAGCTTCATGGAACTTTCATTCCCTCCCCTTCACTTCTGAACACCTAAAAAGACAATCCAACCCCACTTCTCTGTGTGACTTCTTCCCTTCCTTCTGTTCTATCTTATTTATCCTTTTCCTTAAAGTGAAGCATTAAATCATGTAGGCCTTTTCTAGCAAAGATCACACAGAAGGTGAATAAACAAAGCACATTTTACACAATGCGTGCGACGGCCCCTTTAGACATCAAGAACTTGCTAAATATGAAAGCCTGCTAGTCCACCCCCGTATCGGAGGAAAGAGTTGGCTGGCTGGATTGATTGGCATCATAGTTGGCAAATGGCAGAAGCAGACCGAGACGTCGGTAAGAAGTTTGACTTCCATACCATAGCAGGGTGGTAGTTGAGACCCAGGGTGGCAAAGGGCTAATGCATAAATTGGGGGTCCTCAGTCACAGCCCTGGAGGGCCGCAGTGACTACGGGTTTCCATTCCAGCCAGTGTCCTTACTGATAATGATAGTTGGTGTTGAACTCCATGTCTTGTTTGTGCTTTCATTCCTCAAATACAAATTTGAGTTCCTTTGTAGATCAGAGGTCCTCACTTACAGTGCTGGAGGTTTTCACTTTAACCGATTTCTTCATTAGAACTCTTTTATTTATTACTAATGCAATACATTTTTTGGGCTTCATTTTAGCTCTCTTGCCTGTTACCATTCAGAACCCTTCATTGCCTATTTTAGATTTTAGCAGCTGCATTTGAGTTTTAATTGTTGCCTGTTTTCTTATTTAGAAATGAGTTAATAATGAGATGCAGATAACCAGTAAACCAGCAGCTCTCCAGCTCACGTGCTTACCATGAAGTATCTGTGATAAAAAATGTTAAGAAATGAATGAGAGGGGAATTGGATGGACCGTTAGGTTTAAGTCTGTTCTGGTCCACTAAACACTTGGCTAACGTTCTCGCAGAAGGAAACTCCACAGTGCAACTCCAATTGCTCCTGGATGAATGAAAGCATTAACAGGCCAAACAGTTCAGTGCCAAGTCTCATTATCAGCATGGACTGCTTTCTAATTAGGCCACTGCGGCCCTCCAGGACCGTGATTGAGGACCCCTGGCTTAGGTGAGGATGATGATGATGATGTCTCACTGGGGTGGGAGGAGGATAGTATGCCACACCCACTTGAGCCTGACTGTCACCAGCATATAAATACCTGCACCCTCTCATTTATGAGAAGGGGCCATGCGTGTCACCCACCTCCACACTTGCCTGTCTGCTCTCTCCCAGGAGGGCACGTCCCTTTATGTACCCCGCTGAGATGTCTGGCCACATTTGATCATTGCTTAGGTCATGGGAACATAAGAAATGTGACAAACGAGAGGAGACCATTCAGCCCAGTTGCTGCTTGTTTGTTCAGCTGATAGATCAGCTGTCCCTTTGTCTCTTCCACAGTCTTTTTAAAGGTTGTTAAGGTTTCAGCTTCAACTCCATGATGCCGGCCTTAAGTGCCTCCTCACTTGGTGGGATTGCTGGTTGCTAATGGTGACAAGTGGGAGTCAAAAGCACGCAGTACTTTGAAGGTAGAAGGAGTCTGAGGCAGACAGGGGTGGAAAGGCAGCTGGTGAATTCATTAAGCTGTCAAATGTACCAGCGAGGCGAAGGCTCAGTCGACTCGCAGCCGCTGGATGGGGAGCCTGCAGAACTGAACTCTTGAATCCTAATTTGAGTTGCAAATTGGCCTGAGGAGGTTGTGGCACCAGCCCGCCGTGATTGGAATGAACTTGGCCTTAGTAATTGAGGTGTTGCTCAGGCCTAGAAAGGCACTCCACTGGATAAGGCTGCTGACATGGTGTCCAATATACTTGGTGTGCAGGTGTGGAAGGCGCTGTATTAAATAATGTTGATGAAGTACATGTCCACAGGGAGTGAGAATCTTAACCTGACCGGGTCCCTGGAGGTGGATGGGACTGCTCAAAGTTAGGACCACTGCAGTGGGTGTGCCGAGGTGCCTTGCCCTTTATCCCCCCCAGTGTTGTAACAGTGTCACTGTTATAAATAAAGTCAGCCAACCGTTTTCAGTTGAAGGGTGGGAAGCCTTATCAGTTGATAAACAAGAAAAACTTGTTGGGGAACGTGCAAGTCCAAGCGTCCGCATTTGAATGCCAGTGTGTTGGTTCGTGCGTGCGTGCGTGCGTGCGTACGTGCCTTGGCTTGGGCTTATGAATGAGCGGAGGTCTGGCCAGTGGGGTTTCTCTTTACTGGCTTTTCAGCTTATCAGCGTCTGTGCAGAGTTGATTGCTGGCCTGCGCATTGGAATTGGATGAAGCACGGCTGGGTGGACATTTTTTTTCCCTTGTACTGATTGTTGGTGCCACACCCCATGGCAGTGTTTTTATTTCTTGTTACCCCAAGGTAAACGAAATGCGGCTTTAATTTGGCATCGAACACCTAACACTCTGGAGCTTTGAAGATCACTTGGGACTCCTAGGCCCTGAGGACAGCTCCATGTCTCCAGTCTCTCCTAATGGAGTTGTGCTTATTTTAGCTAAGCTCTGAGCTGCTTTGTGGCATTCATGGGCACAGCCAGGCTTCATATTCAATATGTCTGACCACTGATTGTGTAGCTGCAAAGAGCCAGTGAGGCTTTGGTGGTGGGCCAGCCTGGTGGCAGGCAATGTGCAGAACTCTGCCCTGGCACCTAACTGTCACCAGTCCCGGTGCTACATCGGATTGGTGAGAAGGTCTTTGAAGGGTGCAGGAGGTGCGATGGGGTCATGAATGGCCAAGAGCTGTGATGGCGCCCGCCTTTGTACTGTAGTGATGTGCTACACCAGGGAAGCACTGCGTGCTTGAGGAAAGGAAGTTGTATCGATGCCAGCAGACAGACGAATCTGGAAGGAGTCCAGGAAACGCTTCCAGGAGAAGAGACGTGGCCCGGGGGAAGCTATAAATAATCAGCCAGCGCCACAGAGGTGGAGGACAGGAATGTAAATAGAGATTACATAACCAGGCGTCATCAGGGGAGTAAGGGAGGCCTAGGCAGATGGACAGAGAGAAGCAGGCAGACATGGAGCACGCGGCAGGCAAGTTTTCAGTTAATACTAGTCGATCACTAGAGTACATGTGCTGATGGCACAAGTTAGTGTCCCAAAGATTAACACCAGCGCCCCTCTTGACCAGAATGTCAAAGCACGGCTCCCAGCGGGAGAGTCCAAAGGCACGAGGGCAGGCGTGGTGTAACAGAATGTGTCCCGAGCCCCCCATCCCCATGCCCTGCTCTCCATTGCCAGCTTACTTCTGACTAATGGATGGGGGAGAAGGCACAGCTTTGTTTTAAGCATAGGAGCTCATGTGGTCTCAAGCCCATGCCAACCCCAGCTCACCCTCATTCAGCTGTCTGTGCAAATACTCATCTGCTGAGAGGGGAAACAAAGGAAACAGAAAAGAGGAAATTAAGTTTGGCAATACCGTCAGGCCTGTGACATCAGAATGGCAACATTGGGGGTGGGGATGGAGATGCCAGTTCCACTTGGCACAAGGGGGCGCTGTGTCCTTCAGAAAATGAGCAGCTTTATCGTGTGATGTCACCTTCAATTTTGCTGTCATTACAGTGAAAAGGAAAGTACCTGTGCAGGGATGGTGCTGATGCCATGGTCACGTGGCCAGAGTTTATTACATTTTTCATGTCATCCCCCATCCTGGATACTAACACACACACACACACACACACAACGTGGGCACTGTATAACCTGTGGAGTACCCTAGACCTTCAATGGTTAGAGCCACACTGAGCTTCGTGGTCAGCCGTTTGGTAATGTATCCCATCATGCAGTGTTTTGCTCCAGATGTTCGGCCAAAGTACTGGCAGTCTAGTTTAGCTTTTGTGCTGCCCCTAGTGGTCACACATTTCTGGCTTTGTTCAGGATTTGGAAGGAACTGACAGCAGTGAGAATAAAGCTGATGGTAGTGTAGGAGTATTCAGTGTTTGCCATGTACAGTATACAGCACCCTTTCCTCAAAGCAGAGTGTCATGTTTCATGATTTCTTTTTTGCAGCTCTATGAACTCGATGCAGATCCGAAGCGTAAAGAGTTTCTGGACGACCTCTTCAGTTTCATGCAGAAGCGAGGTGAGTTTTTCTCCAACTTTTTCCACAGCAGATCACACAAATGTAATGCTCTGTGTTTGTGTTGCCTGTGGGGTTGAGGGGTGGTGGGGGGCGTATTTAGCTACAGACCAAAGGTAGTATGCTAATCACCCCATGCCCCCTCTGCTGGGCCTTGGTAGCAGCGGTTTTGTCAACCCAATCGTACCCCTTGCTCACCTGTCTGTCTTGCTTTCCCAGGGACTCCGGTCAATCGGATTCCCATCATGGCCAAGCAGGTGCTGGATCTCTACATGCTGTACATGCTTGTGACCGAGAAGGGTGGCCTGGTGGAGGTCATAAACAAGAAGCTGTGGAGAGAAATCACTAAAGGCCTCAACTTGCCTACCTCGATCACCAGTGCAGCATTCACCCTCAGGACCCAGTAAGTTTCAACCAGCAGGTCATTGTGTGTCTTTAATGTTGTGTCTTGTACATTTGCTACGTAATACGTATTAAGTAATTAAACATATCCACCACTTGTTTTGTCTGTGTGAAAAGGTTATTGCCCCCTTAATCACTCCCTGAAACCGCTGAACAAATATTAAAATTTCAAACCTGCTGACTGGACAGAGCCAGTCCAATTGACTGTAAACCTTACCAGTGACCCTTGCCGTGAGAGTAAAGTGGTCACTGCAAGGTCTCTTGAAGAATACTTGACCTTGATTAAAAGACATTCCGGTAGAAAAGAGGGAGAAGAATTGCAATTTCCCAAGTGGGAAAAGGCTTACAAGGCCATTTCTGAGGCCCTGGGATTCTGTCATTATCTCAGATGGGGATACCTTTGGGTTCTCAGTGGTGGGGAAAGGATCCCCCGCTAAAACGAGCAATTCATGCCCAGAATTGTACCAAATTATAGGAAGTGTTCAGTTGTGATTGTTGCGGCACCTTTAACAGCAGTAAAGTATTGGAAAAAAGGGGGGTGGGGGGGGGCAGTGACTTTTTCACATGAACAACAGTGGTGTTGGATGAATTGAATGAAGAAAGTCGCGATTTAAAAACTGTAGTGTGCTCACTCAGGCTCCTGTTCTCTAATGCTGCATTGTCTTAACACTTTGAAGACTCTGATTGTGTGAAATGCACACAAACGGAGGATATGACGAAGGTGGAAATACTTCTTCACAAAATTGTGTTCATGAAATCAACACGATGATAAGCACCTGTCTTTCTTGATACTGTGATTTGTTGCTCTCCCTTCATAGGTGAGTCTTCATTCCATACAGCATCTGTCATAGCAAGTGATTGGTGTCTTTCTCTTTTCAGATACATGAAGTATCTGTACCCTTACGAATGTGACAAGCGGGGACTCAGCAACCCTAATGAACTGCAGGCAGCCATTGACAGCAATAGAAGAGAAGGCCGCAGACAAGGCTTTGGGGGGTCCCTCTTCACCTACTCCCCCAATGGGACACCCACTATGCTGTCCTCTCCCAAGCTGGGCTTGCCCAGTATGAATGTAGCTGTAGTGACCAATGGAGGATCTCTGAATCCCATCCCAAAGATCAAAACAGGTACAGTTGACGCAGCAAGCACAGTATGGTAAGCACTTACTGCCTTGACCTACCAAACATTGTTGTATCCTTTTTTTTTTTTTTTCTTTCTTTTTTTTTTTTTTCTTCTTTGTAGAAGATGATGGCGGGCCTGTGTCAGTGCCAAGCCGCATGCCAGTGGCATTGCCCGGTCACTCCATGGTGGCAGCTCAGGCAGCAGCTGTACAGGCGGCAGCAGCACAGGCAGCCATGGCTGCTCAGGTGGCTGCACTGGAACAGCTGCGGGACAAGCTGGATGCAGGGGAGCCACCTGAAAAAAAAATGGTGCTGATGGCAGATGAGCAGCAAAGAATCATGCAGCGAGCCCTGCAGCAGAATTTGCTGGCTATGAGTACCCAGATTCCCATGAACATCCGCATAAACAACCAAGGTAAGAAGACACATGGGCCACTCGCTCTTAATGCCCTGAGCCATTAAGCCTGCTCTGTCTGTGCCCTGCACTTTCAACCTGTGCCCATGTGCCCTGGCAGCTTTAAGGGGAGCACTTGTGATGTCGTGCCTTTCCCAGTTTGTTCTCGTCTGATGTGTGTCCAGATGGAGTTTTGGGAACAAAGTGAGGGAGATCAGTGACTAAATTTGCACAGTTCAAGATTAGGTTTAATTATTTTTTTTTCTTTTTTTGTTTTTTCATGATAATAAATGACATCTCAATTTGAGCTGCTTTATATAAAGTAGCGAGGTGAGACATCAACATTACGTCACACATTGGCACATTTGAGTAACAAACTTATCTCCAGGTTGTAGCATTTGGAATGGCGGGATGCAGACAGCCCTGCTGGGAGGGCAGCATTTCCCAAAACGCAGGATGGCCGGTTACTTTCTTGTGTTGTTTTCAGTGATCCTGTGCCCTCTAGTGGTAGTGTTCTGAAACATTTTCTACTAGAGGTAGTTTTCTTATGCAAATTAGTAAAGCCATTTCCCTCAGTCCCTGATTGTGAAGAAATGTAACTTGAAATGTTATGAAAAATGTACATTTGGCTTGAAAAAAGTCAGTGTGATCTTCATTATTGTTACTGGACTGCATGAGACACCATGCTGATTTTCATCAGTCGACATCATTGTTGGCACCATCCAACTGTGGCACATAGGTACAGGTGGGTTTTTGGCAACTCTATTGCTCTGATGTAATGTTGTGACTCAGAAGAAGCACAGGTTCATTGGGTCAATGTTACATGTATAGCTTGCAGTAAAACCTGAAACTTGGCACCAGAATTATTGACCAGAACTACCCAACTTCTGTCTTCCTCATGTGAATTAACTACACATGTCACAAGAACCAGTACCTCGGTACCAAGTTGATACCACCTTGTTCTGCTGCTGCTTCTTCTTTTTCATTTGGCTGCTCCCATTAGGGGATGCCACAGCAGATCATCTTTTTCCATCTCTCTCTGTCCTTGTCATTTTCCTCTGTCACACCCATCACTCTCACCACATCCATAAAACTTCTCTTAGGCATTCCTCTTCTCCTCTTACCTGGCAGCTCTATCTTTTAACATCTTTCTCCTAATATACCCAGCATCTCTCCTCTGCACCTGTCTAAACCAACTCAATCTTGACTTTCTGACCCTCTAATGTCCTCCTTTCTAATCCTGTCCATCCTCATCACACTCAATGCCAATCTTAACATCTTTAACTCTGCCACCTCCAGCTCTGTCTCCTGTGCCACTGTCTCCAGCCCATATAACACAGCTGGTCTCGCTACTGTCCTGTAGACCTTCCCTTTCACTCTCGCTTATATCCGTCTGTCACAAATTACTCCTGACACTCTTCTCCATCCACTCCACCCTGCCTGCACTCTCTTCTTCACTTCTCGTCCACACTCCCCGTTACTTTGTACTGTTGATCCCAAGTATTTAAACTCCTCCACCTTCACCAACTCTACTCCCCTCATCCTCGCCATTCCTCTGACCTTCCTTTCATTCACACACATGTATTCTGTCTTGGTGGTCCTACTGACCTTCATTCCTCTCCTCTCCAGAGCAGATCTCCACCTCTCCAGGGTCTCCTTAACCTGCTCCCTACTCTCGCTGCAGATCACAAAGTCATCAGCAAACATCATAGTCCATCTGCAGTTTTAATTCATTTGACTCCTCTGATAAAGGTTACTCTTCAGTAAACGTAATGATGCTATTGAATATAAGCCTGCAATAGCAGATGTGTCAAACCTATCCACCTGGTTCTCTGACCAGCCAGCCTTTAAAAGTGCATCATTTAGTTTGCACATCCCCCTTATTCTTAAATATCGGCCCACCAGTACACTTCTTCTCCGCTCCTCATCATCCTCTCACTTTCCAAGATTCCATTAAACAATCTGGTTACAAACTCCTGCCGTCTCTCCTAAACACCTCCATGCTTCCACAGGTATGTCATCTGGACCAACGGCCTTTCCATTCTTCATCCTCTTCATCGCTGTCCTTACTTCCTCCTTGCTAATCCGTTGCACTTCCTGATTCACTGTCTCCACATCATCCAACCTTCTCTCTCTCTCATTCTCTTCATTCATCAGCCTCTCAAAGGACTCTTTCCATCTTCTCAACACACCCTCTTCGCATCTTTCCCAGTTCATTCCCTCTGTGTAGCCCGCCGGTCCTTTTCTCTCACTTTAGAACAGTAGAACACTCTGGATGAGAACAGGCCATTCAGCCCAACAAAGCTTGCTAGTCCTATCCACTTGTTTCCTCCAAGAAAACATCAAGTCGAATTTTGAAGGTCCCTAATGTCTTACTGTCTACCACACTACTTGGTAGCTTATTCCAAGTGTCTATCGTTCTTTGTGTAAAGAAAAACTTCCTAATGTTTGTGCGAAATTTACCATTAACAAGTTTCCAACTGTGTCCCCGTGTTGTTGATGAACTCATTTTAAAATACAAGTCTCGATCCACTGGACTAATTCCCTTCATTATTTTAAACACTTCAATCATGTCACCTCTTAATCTTATTTTGCTTAAACTGTAAAGGCTCAGATCTTTTAATCTTTCCTCATAATTCAACCCCTGTAGCCCTGAATCAGCCTAGTCACTCTTCTCTGGACCTTCTCTTGTGCTGCTATGTCCTTTTTGTAGCCTGGAGACCAAAACTGCACACAGGACTCAAAATGAGGCCTCACCAGTGTGTTATAAAGGTCGAGTAGAACCTCCTGTGACTTGTACTCCACACGTCAAGGCGCTATATAACCTGACAGTCTGTTAGCCTTCTTAATGGCTTCTGAACACTGTCAGGAGTTGATAGCTTAGAGTCCACTATGACTCCTAAATCCCTCCCATAAGCTGGACTCTCGATTTTCCGACCCCCATTGTGTACTCAAACCTAACATTTTTACTTCCTATGTGTAATACTTTAAATTTACTGACATTAAATTTCATCTGCCACAAATCTGCCCAAGCCTGTCTGCTGTCCAAGTCCTTCTGTGATTATATAACGGATTCCAAATGATCTGCTAATCCACCTGTCTTGGTATCATCTGCCAACTTAACCAGCTTGTTACTTATATTCCTATCTAAATCATTTATATATTTATTAAATAGCAGCAGCCCCAGCACTGCCCCCTGCTGGTCACCACTCTTAACATCGGCCAGTTCTGATGAGGTTCCTCGCACCATCACCCTCTGCTTCCTGTGCCTGAGCCAATTCTGCACCCATCTAAACACACCACCCTGAACTGCCACTTCTTTTAACTTGATGCCCAACCTCTCATGTGGCACCTTATCGAATGCTTTCTGAGTCCAACCTCTTATACAACTCATCATATGCACCTTTTCTTTAGTCTTCGCCACCTCTCTCTTCACCTTGAGCCTTATCTCCTTGTACTCTTCTCTACTTTCTGCATCTCTCTGATTATCCCACTTCTTCACCAACCTCTTCCTCTGTATATTCTTTTGTATTCCCCCACTCCACCTCAAGGTTTCCTTGTCCTCTTTCCTCTGTCCAGATGTCACGCCAAGCCCCCTTCTTGCTGTCACCCTTACTACTTCTACTGCAGTTGCCCAACTGTCTGGTGACTCTTCACTGCCTCCCAGTGCCTGTCTCACCTTCTCCCTAAACTCCACCTTGCAGTTTTCCTATTTCATCTTCCACCATTTGATCCTTGGCTCTGCCCTCACTCTCTTCCTCTTCTTGATATCCAGCGTCATTCTGCAGACCACCATCCTATGCTGCTTAACTACACTTTCCCCTGCCACCACTTTGCAGTTTCCAGTCTCCTTCAGACTGACCCTCATCTACCTGTGTGCATCTTTCTCCACTCTTGTACGTCACCCTGTGTTCCTCCCTCTTCTTATTCACCACAGCCACGTTCATCCTTTTGGTATAATCCACTATCTTCTGATCTTCTTCATTCCTCTCCTTGACACCATACCTACCCATCACCTCCTCGTCTCCTCTGTTCCCTTCACCAACATGTCACCACTTTCTGTCCATCACTTCATCCAACTCACTCCAAAAATCTTCTTTCTCACCCATTTTCTTTCTTTTTGTGATTGCAAGTTATGGCATTAAAAATAAATTTTCATATAAAATAATGATACGAAATGTGTATGATAATGGGATGCTATGTATTATCTAAGATGCCATAAAATTATCGTATGTCAAGCAATGCTGTGATGCACTTGCTCTTGGTGGACGATGGAACGGGAAAGCCGACGTGACCGAGAGAACGACTATCACTTGAGCCTCGGTGGGCCGGGTGGCAGTGGCCAGATTCTTATTTTTTTGTATTCCCAAGATCAATATATAATGTGGACACCAGGGGGTGCTCCAGCTCCCCAGGACTCAACACAAATGTGTTCTGGAGACGAATCTAAAGCACAAAGAGCCTTTTTACTGTAGGAAACTCTTTAAATCAAGTGTTTCCCACCATAGGCACAAGTTCAGTAAGCACACTATAGCACAATAAAGTAACTGTTTGTCTTCCTACTCTCTCTCAGTTGCTCTTCCATTGCCTCCTCCAGTCCTCCTTATAAGCTTCATCCACCCTTTAGCGGACTTTTGCTTGTCCATGTGAAGCAGGCAGCTCCTTTTATGTAATCCCCGGGCGTGCTAATGGCGTTGTGATGCTGAAGCACTTCTGGGTAAGGTTGAAGCTCCATGGAGTTGGGGATTCTCAAATCCTGCAGCTCGCCTGGGCAGCCCCCATGGAGCCCAACAAGACTCTTCCCTGGGATTATTATACCCGGCATACCTTGTGGGCACCCATGCAGGGATGTGATCCTGGGCTTGCTGCCATCTAGCATCCTGGGGGAACAAGGCCTTGTGTAAGCTGTCTGCTCCTGTCCTGAAGGGCATCCTGGCTGGCTAAGAACACGGGTCATCCCTCTCAGTCTGTTATTACTGCTTTATTATTGTGTGTGTGAGTGTGTGTGTGTGTGTGTGTAAATATATATACACAGTTTATATGGGTGTGTGTTTTAGTGGAATATTCAGATAAACGTCTGTTTGGGTGGGTGGCCATCAGCGTATCAGAACAGTGGCTACACAAAGTGAAATTCATTTCTTGTAATTCCAGAAAGCCGCGGTGAGTCCAGTATGAGCCTTTCATCAGGTGGCCTCAACAGCATCAACATGTCCGTGGAGCTCAATGGTGTCGTCTACACAGGTGAGTGTGCAAGTAAACGTCTTGTTGAGGATGCTGGGCGATACTCTTCCCCCACTTGTAAAGGGGCAGTGTGCCACCTAGTGGCTGAGGTGTCCAAGTGTAGCCCACAGTTTCTCAGCCCACCATAGAATTGTGGAAGCCAGGATAGCGTACTCCTAACGGAGCAGCGTCCCCCTCACTATTGGGTGTGTTTCTCTTCCTTAGGGGTACTGTTTGCTCAGCCAGCAGGCGCCAGCTCATCCACACCCTCTGCACCCAGCAACAGCAAGGCAAGTGGTGGCCGAAGCGCCCCCAGCTCAGGACTTCCTGTTTCTCACACATCTACCTCATCGTCTTCATGCACCTCCAACCCCTCGCCTTAGAAGCCGCAGGACCCCCGAACAGGTGATGCCAAGTCAGAAGCTTTCCTGCTACTCCTACTACTATTACTACTACTATTACTACTACTATTACTACTACTAATGCCAAAAACGGGAACAGGAAGTTTGAAGTACACTATCTATCTCAGGTTATGACAGGAGTCTCCGCAGTGGCCAGTGGGAGGCGCTACAGCCAAGCAGATGATTTCAGTAGCAGGGGAGAGAAGAGAGAGAGAGAAGTGCGACCTGTGAATAATTTATTTTCTCCAAAATGTACAGAATAGCAGAACAAAAGCAAAGTGATGCACTGTTTACACATTTTCATATTCATACTTACCTCTCCGTGTCCGTGCTCAGTGTTTCTGACACAACTTTGTCTTTTTATTTTATTTTAATTTTATTTTTTTGGTTAACTAAGCTCAACAACAAAAATAACATGTAAATATTTTCTATTTTATTCAGAAAAAAAAAAAAAAAAGTTAAAACTGAAGATTTCTATATTTCAGGGCAAACCAAAGCACCGATGTGACCTCACGCTTTCAGTGACACTTTCATTTTTATTATTAATATTATTATTATTATTATTATTGTTATTAATATTATCGGGATGGGTTGGGGGGTTTTGTTGGCATTTCAGGCCAACCACACGCAGGAGCACAAAGGTCAGTGAGGCGTCTTATGGAGACAAAGCCTTTTCCAGCGGACGTGTCGGCGTGTGCGTTGCAGTTTTTTTTTTTGTTTTTTTTTTTTAGTTTTTAAATTTTCGGTTTGGTTCGGGGGGGGTTATGGCTTATTGTGTGCCGACCCTCGAGTCGGCCCTTGAGCTGCACACTTTTAGGACCACGCTGTCTACAAAAGGACTGAACGATGAAGACTTGTGCTGTTGGGTTTCCACAGTCTGCCACTAGATGGCGCCAAACTTCAGGGAAGCTGCCGCTCGTCTCCGCCTCATCGCGCATTGCCGGCGCCTCAGGTGCCTAACGTGCCTCACGTGCCGCTGGCGTCTTGCGTTTTTCCTCGACCTGCTCAGCTGTTTCTCAGTCTTTCTTCTCAGGGAGCTCGATGGAATGGATTAATAAAATGAATGAATTGTACGCCTATGCATTGACCGTAGTGAACAGCGCGCCGTGCCTCGGCGACTTTACGAATGTTGTGACCTTTTTGGGTTTCTTTTTTGCTCTTTTTGAACCTCTGCAGTTGTCTGTTTTTTTTCCCTTTCTCGACTACAGGGTGACTGCTTTGACACTCACATATCCTCTCGCTGTCTGTGCCCAAGAATCGGTTGGCACACAATCTGCCCCCAACTGATTCGGATCATTTACAGCTGAGCACAAGCTAGCTGGTGACAGACTTCGCGTGTGACAATCTGGCCATCATGCCCACTGCTGAGGCCTCACTGCAGCCCCCTAGTGGTGTGGATCCTTCAGCTTATCAGGACGGCTGTAATGTCGGCAGGTCCCTAGGGTGTTGCGTGCCAAGCGAATGCAGGTGGACGTGTGGACACCCAGCTGTGCCCATCAGTCCTTCTGGCTTTTTCATTTGTCTTGTGCTTCTATCATTGCTGCTGTTTAACTAAAAAGAGACGATGGGCTTAGCATTTCAGGGTGTGAAATTTGGGCTGGGGGGGGGGGGCCGTCTTTCTTGACGACTTCATCACTTGTATGTCCCGCCACTGCACTGGA
This sequence comes from Polypterus bichir lapradei, assembly GCA_026402145.1. NCBI lineage: Eukaryota > Metazoa > Chordata > Cladistia > Polypteriformes > Polypteridae > Polypterus > Polypterus bichir. The sequence continues at coordinate 7,752,606 of JANRMT010062789.1, read as the reverse complement.
CTCGAGCGCCCTGTTGCACCCGTGGACCGCTGAAGGATCAGCAGGCGGCGCTGCGTACACCAAGACGGAGGAGCCATGGCCTTGGCCGCCAGTCCTCGCTCAGTATTCCTCTCGTCATCTGGCTTTTCTTTTTCTCTCTTTTGGAGTAAATGTAAATAGCTTTTTTTTATTATTATTATTATTTTAACTTGTTCTTGATGCATTTGTGCAATTTCCAGACCGACAAGTGGCATTTGTGAGGTCCCCGTTTGAAATGTCGGGGACCGCAGAATTCTGCGACTTTTGCTTTGTTTGTGTATTTAGTTGCTGCATTTTGATGTGCTGTTAACCAGCCAATGAGTGGCGTGCACCATTTGCTGATGGTGTCAAGGCTGGGATGTAATTGGGCATAACGGAGCTACCGCGTCTTGACTGCCCAGTCATTATGGCAGTCTGCCAGTTTTTAATAATCGTGACCCAGCGTTTCCATTGAAAAGGCAGCTAGCCAGCCGCTCGCTGTGCCCAGTCGCTTTTAATAGTCCTGCCGACTACGCCACTTGCACGAATGTTGTTGCTACTTTTCCACTCCTGAGGCCCGTTGGCACCTGTTGTTGTTGGGTTTTTTTTTTTCCTCCTTCATTTTGGCATGTGAGCTCCTTGTGGGCTTTTCAGCAAAATTTTGGAGTAGTATTATGATTGAAAATGCTATGCGGAATGATGATGATGATGATTATTTTTTAAATATCTATAGATCTATATCTCTTTCTGTCTATATATTTATACGTGTGACTTTTATGATGTGTCAAGTACAATCTTGTGCTGTTCTTGCTGGAGCTCAATCGCTCTTCTCAGGGGATTTCTAATCAGAATCAATCGGACGTGTGACTGTTTACAGCCGTTGTCTGTCTGTCTGTCTGTCTTATTTCCCTCCTCCTCTTCTCCCCCCCCCCCCCCGCCCCATTAAGCAGACTTCCGCCCGGTGGCGTCGCCCCTCCCTCCCCCCCCCCCACCGTCTCGCTGTCCCCCCGTCTCGCTGTCCCCGGCTAGTCCCCCCCACTAGTCTGCTGTTGCTTGTGAGCTTCTGCTGTTTGTCGTTGTGGCTGCCACTCGCCAGTAGGGGGCGACTCCACAGACCCCCCTCACCCCAAGACCGCCTCCCAAGGCACACGCTCGCCGCTCTGTACGCTTTGGCTTAGAAACGACGAGGTGCAAAGATGGCGTCGTCTCTGCTATCCGAGCACAGCTCGATGCGGCCGTTCGTTAGGAGTTCCTAAAAGCTGACAAGCGCGGGTCAGGGCTCGTGAGTCCCCCCGATAGTGCTGAATGGACACGCTGGTCAGCCGGCTTTACCCCAAGGTGTGGACCTACCAAAAAATAAATAAATAAAGCAACAGCCAGGGACGCCGAGGTGACCGAAGCGACCGGCCACTCAGTGCTCTTATGCCTTATGCTGCGACAATTCATGCGTAAATCACCCGGGAGAAGAGAAGCTTTCAGACTTTGCTCATGTTTGGCTTTGTAAGAATTTTTGGGGATTACTTTGTCTAGTTTGTGGTGTTTTTTTTTTTTTTTTTTTTTTTTTATTTTATTTTTTTTGGATATGAACTGTTGAAGCTGGTTATACAAAACACAAAGGCCGCCCACCCTGTTTGTAACATTGAAGAAAGCAATCAGACGGGCGGCTCTCTTCACAAAGAAGCATTCATCCTACTACTCAGGAACAAATCGCATTCTACCTCTGAAGTCAGCCTTGCCTCGTGTGTGCGTGCGTGCGTGCGCGGGAGTGTGAGTGTGCGTGCCTGCGTGCGTGCGCGGGAGTGTGAGCGTGTCTGCCAGTCCGTTACGAGTACTTTATCACGATTCAGAACACTTGGAAAGAGTTTACATTTTCTAGCCGTCTTCAGATTGTATTTAAACCTCAGCCTATTTAAAGAAGAGTTGACAATTGTAAGTGTGAAATGTCCAAGAATAAACACGAGTTCTCGCTTACGCCTCGCCGCCCCTCATTGGTCTCTGCTTCTTCACGCCGCCTCCGCCTTTGGGGAGAGTGTGTGTGTGTGTGTGTGTGTGTGTGCGCCAATGTCCTTGTCCTGGGGATGGTGGCTCAGTCCCCAGCTCCGTCTCCTCAATGCAAGTAAAGGGGAGCAATTTGACCACCCAGTGCCCGAAATGCCATCGAAAGATGGTGGAGTGTGCGGTTACTGGCACATCCTGTGACGAATCGGGCTCATCAGAGGCGTGTGAAGGTCCTCGCAGGGCACCCATTCTAGTGCCCGTCTAACTGGCGCAGGAGAACACCGATAGAGCTCTGTATGTTGTTCCCTCCTTCTCAGCCCTTGACCGGTGAGTATCAAATAGGCTACCGAGAAGAGCGGCCGCGCAGCCGCAGAAATGAAACGTCACGACTGAGTCGCTTCTGCTTCCGTCCCTCGTGACCCCCCTTTTTCAGTTCCTGCTCTTCCAGCCACACACACACACGCACACACTCACTTTGTCAGGGGTCACCGCAGTGTCCCCTGCCATCCCGCCGCAGGTGTGATGCTTCGCGCCTACAAGGGAGGGTCCTAACCGGCCGCCGATTCTCCTCACCTTTCATTCCCCCGCTGTGCTGATCGCTCGATTTCCCGGGCTCCTTATCTTTCTGATTTTTGGGCCACCCAGTCAGCACGTTCCTGAAATGCAGAAAACTCTCCGCCCGAGCCCAGCGAAGGTCTGCTGTTGGCATGTTGTCCAAGGTACGACCACTGGCTTTGATTTGGGTCACTCGTGCCCTGGCAGTACCAGTCAGCTGGCTGTGATGAGCTGATTATCCTCCTTTTATCCTGCCCCACATCCTTCAGCTTTCCATTTTGAACTCCTCGCCAGTCCTTGCCATGCCAGTCTTCCATCCCCTCCACTTTGTCTTACTGTGCCAACTCCAGACTCCTCTAAGGCAGCCATGCCTCCCCATCACTCTTCACTGATGGGCAGAGATGACAAAAGAGCAGAACACACAGAAGAGTCCGTGGCACGAAATTCGAATACAAGTCCCACCGTGCCATCTGCTGCTCCATCTGGCATGTCTTTGGTGAGCCTCTCGCTAGTCTGCTGGCCTCTTCATTTCTCAGTCTCAGTACTGTTGGCACCAGTGGCAGCTGCTGGCATTCCTCCACCCATGAGTGCTGATCCTGTAGTGGACTAAAAATGAAAATGTCCACATTGATGGCAAAACAAAAATGCCCAAGAATTGGCACAAAGATGCCAGCTCTGCCCAAAGCCACCCACGTTTCTGTTACTTGCCTGAGTAATCCGAGATAATGAAGCCTATGATATGGTGGGCTTCACTGGGGGGCCAACATCAAAACTTCCATGCAAGTTGTGGCACAACTCATCTGCCACCCCTGGGTTGGGTTGGGTGCCCACCCTTCCAGAAAGTCCTCTTGTGAACGACCGGGACTGTGCCTTTGAGCCGATGGCCCACCTCTCCCCTTCCTCTCATCTGTTAAGCCACCGGGTTACGTAACACGCCAGTTGGTGACACTTCTCCAGTCGGTGAGTTGACCTTCTGCACAAATGCCAGGCGGACTCCCACCCTGTGAAATTTCCACTCGCCTCTCGTTCCTGTGTCTGCCTGCGCTCTGCCATGTTGACGTGACACAAAGTGAGCCCCGATGTGTGAGATGTGACAAAGTCAAGGACAGAGTGGCAAAGTGACAGTGCCACTCCCCTTTAAAAATGAGGGGCGGGTCAAGTCAGACCAACACGCTTGCCATCCTGTTGTGTTTTTTTTTTCCCCTACCCCCCACCTGATGATCGATGCGGACCCCCAGGACAATAAACCCTCAAGTATGTGCAGCGTGACAACCGATGACCGTCTGCTCTGAGGGCAGAATTCTACCCACTTAAAGCCACCAGGGAGCAACTTCAGGCCACGGACCCCCAGTCCCCTTATCAGCCATAGAAACCCAAAATGGTACCAGCTGATGGACAGGGGGGTCTCCACTCTCCGTCTACGCGTCCTCACCTGTGCTGTGCCTTGAAAGACACAATCCAGTGGCAGTGTGGAGCCAAGCCACAGACCGATGGTCACCTCCTTGTATTTGAGTTTGGACCCCCGCGAGTGCCCCTGTTCAACAGAATATCCTGCCCACGGTGTTGGGGGGTCCTTCACGTGTCTCGATTCAAAACAAGACAAGTCCATTGAGTTCCACTGAAGGCCCCATCGCCACCACCACCATGAAATCCTCCAGACCCCTCATGTTTGGGATCTTCAACAGGGAAACTGTCGTGGGCTAAGTGGGCATCAGCAGGGGGCTGTTAGAGATGACCCCTCAAAATCTCAAAGTTCAACTTGGCGCTGACGCTGCTGTCGCTGCTGTCGCTGTGTGCGGCCCCGTGTTCTTCAAGCAGACCACCTTGAAACTCGTCAAAAAGTCGACATCGGCGGGCAAGAAGGCTGCAATGGTGACCAACGTGGCCTAACATGTCTTGTCTGGTTTATCCTCTAGAGGGCAGCAAGTCCTGCTCTATTACCTGAGGCTTCAGGCTGTCCCTCTCCTCGCTGCCCCCAGTGCCCCCAGTGCCCGGCGCTCGCCTCGGAAGAAACCAAATGAGTGGGAAACGCTGATCCTGTTGAGTCTGCACTGGTAAGAGAGGACCTGGAGAACAAGGACTGGCATGGGAAATGCCCGAGAAGAACGGCGTGCGTAGCAAACCATGTGACTTGGTGGCTTTGAAGGACGCGTGAAGTGGCTCACGGTAAGAAGAGAAGTGGGACAGCGGAGCCGAGCTGCCGAGGCACTTGTGAACATGGGGACACAGCTGGGACCCCTGTAGGGACAAATCTGTCACCAGCTTTAGGAAGGGTGGTCTTCAGTTGCCCTTGGGGGGGGGGGGGGGGGCCCCGGGGCCACAAGAGGATGGTGGGGACCTCAAGGTAAGAAGGTCCCTGGGATTAGCAAACTCCGACTCAATGGCTCGGCACCGTGGAGCTGTGAAAAAGTATTAACCCCCTCCCCAGTGTCCTCTGTCTTTGTGTATTCAGACAAAATGTGACGTCAGATAAAGGGGACCCTCCCTCCAAGCCCGAGCGTTTGAGCAGCTGGAGCCGCTCCCAGTAGGCATCGGACACAAGGCAGGAACAACACCTGGACAGGAGGCCAGTGCAGGACAGACAGACAGCTCCCCTGACCCGGACCCCCTCCTGAGGAAACACAGCCCCACTTTGTTTGGGTGCTTCATACGTTTAAGTCAGATGGTCCTCCACTGCCTGTATCTGCCTTGTGAAAAAGTAATTGCCCCCTTCGCTTGTCACTCAAACAGCTGACTAAAGTTCATTGACTGAACACAACCAGCCCTGTAAACTTTTATAATGGGGGCCGCCTCACCCACCACCAATGTCCAGCACCCACCTGGATGACATCACAGCAGCCATTTCTGTGCCAGTGCGCTTGCCACAGCCGCACATTAGCTTTTAAGAGGAGAGAAGGTGACCAGAATTACCAGGCTGTGGCGGGCAGTTCAGCCAGGATAGCGGGATACAGTCTGGACCTGCCATTTGTGATGGCACCATTTCTACAGCACTGTGTCCCCATCACTGCACTGGGGCATTGGGACCCACCCACAGACCACAGGGTGAGCACCCCCTGCTGCCCTCACCAGGTCCTCTCCCAGTAGCTTTACCTCCTTGGTCTCCCACCCAGTGCTGGCCAGGCCCAAGTGGGCATAGCTTCAGGTGATTGAGCAGCGCAGAAGTGCAGGTGGCATGGCTGCTCACCATAATGACCCCCAACAAAAGTTGAGGCGATTAGGAAGGGGGCAAAGACTTTTGCATGGCCCCCTTCATTCAGGGCTTGAGTGTTTGTAAATGAAGAGGGAAAAGTCGTTTACAGTAAAAGTAAACCGTTGGCACTCTGCCAGCCCTGAAAGCCACCGTCCACCTGGGCAGCCACCTCAGGACCTCCTGCGCTGTGGTGGGCTTCCCAATATGAGGAGAACGACGCACATTCACTGCTCAGACTTCTGCCCTCCTTCAGAGCCCAGAGTGCCCGGTCTGTTAAGAAGGCAGTGGGCACAGTGGGTCTCTGGGTGCCCACCTCATCCAGCAGTAACATCTCGCCACTCCAGCTCAGCCCACTATGGCTGCTGTGACCTTCTCCACCCTAAATGTGAGTGTGGATTGTCAGATTTCAGCGGAGTCACTTGGCGGTGGGCACAGATCTTTAGCGGGGGCTCATTTCTCCTAAAGTCTTCACCCCTCGGCCGCTCTCTTCTTCTGTCCTTTGTTTAATCGCTAGTGTCTGGTACGGGTTTATAGCGCCTTGCGGTCTCATGGCTGTGCTAGTCACATGACTCCTCTGCCTAGCGCCATGACGCGTGTGTGGAACAAGCAGAGCGAGTGACTCGAGGGACAGTGACAGAATTCAGACACTAGAGGGCGACGCGATGTGGCCCGCCAGTCCTCCTAACTTAGCACAGCACCAGAGAGTGGCAGACTGGCACACAGTTCAGGTGCAGCAGGTGAACGTCTCGCTAATCAGGGTGCCGGAGAGTCGATGAGCTCAGGTGGGTAAGAAACTTCCTGGAGTCTCCACGGGTCAGTATGGCCCCTATAAGCCCAATGTATAGCGCCTTTCACGTATCATTCCATCCGTTACAGAGCGCCAATCCTGGCACCGGCACCGGCACCGGCGAGTGGTGGAGTGTTGCATGCTGCCGAGAAGGTCACAGGACTGTGGGGACACTACAGGCCTATTATATAGTGCCTTTCACACCTGTCTGAACATATACAGTTAATACAACAGTCCTAGCACTAGAGGGCGACACAGTCAGGCAGTGCCAGGCAGTGCCACTCACTTAGTGTGGCCCCTGTACCCGGGACCAGAAGGACGTTACAAACGCATTATAGTGCCTTTCACGTCTCTCTCTCTCCATCTATCATTTAAGACTCTTCACTTCTGCCGCTCTCTCTGTTATATAGCGCCTTTCATATCTGTCTGTCGAGGGCTAATCTTGGCACTGGTGAGCAGTCATGTGTTCCATGTCAGTTAGCTCACACTGCTAAGAGGTTCACTGGACAGTGATGAGGATGATGAGGATGATGATGAGACGGGCACTAGGGGGCGACGCAGTCACCTCATTCCAAGGTCATCAGTTATGATGGCACCAGACAGTGGCACGGTGACTCAGCACATACAAGTAAGAGAGCCATCACTGAGGACTCCAGACCCCTTATATAGCGCCTTTCACACCTGTCACTCACTCTCACCTTTAAGGACGACCTGTCACCAGTCACGGCAACGGGGGACAGTGAGGTGCTGGTCAGTCACTGGGCTCTGAGCGTGTGACAATATGAGCGCTGCATGCCTATCATATAGTGCCTTTCATGTCCGCCTATCTGCCACCCATCATGGTGCCAGAGACTGGCACAAGCTGGTGAGAAGCTGACTGGACTCTGCGCAGGAAGCAATAAGAAGCAGCTGAGCTTCTAATTCATGCATTTTCTAAATTGACTTTAGCTGGAGCCCACCCTGCAGTCATCGGGTGCCAGGCAGGAACAGCACTTGGACAGGGTGGCAGGCCAGCACACACACGTAAGGACACCTCCTACACTGCGTATGGACTGCGGCAGGAAACCCACACAGGCGTGGGGAGAACATGCAACTGCCACACATGAAGGACCCGAGTGTCACATTGAGGAACGACTCTGTCACCGCTCAAGTCTTGAATTGTGACAGCAGAGGGCGACGTGCTCAGCGCTCCGGACGTTCAAGTTGAGCCAGTCCTCCTCACTAAAGGTGGCGCTGCAGAGTGGAGATGTGGGACTGGCACACACTGGTAAGCAGCTCACTGGTGTCTGTACATGTGACCATGTGACTGATTATATAGCGCCTTTCACTTATTCGTGGGATCAGAAAGTGGTGATGTGTGATTAGCACACGCTGGTAAGAAGTTCGCCGGACTTTGTACGAGTGACAAGAAGGAGCCCAGGCACTAGAGGTCCAGATTGATGGTGACAGATGCAGAATAGAAGAAATCTGACAAACTTCTTTTGTATGGCACCAGACTCCCATGTGTGGGTAAGCTGTGCCAGCCAGGATCTCAGCCGTGGCAGCGCTACACAATCGATAGAAGGAGACATTAAAGGCGCTGTATAACAGGTTGATCGTGCCCATGCAGTCCTGTGGGCAGAGCCCAGTGCTACACTGACTACCATGTGCTAATCACACGTCACCACTCTCTGGTGCCACGATGAGCCACGCTGCCCTCTAGTGTCCAGACTCTCTTACTTAATGGCAGCCTGGGGCTCCTGTGTGGAGTCTGCATGTTCTTCCTGCGCCTCCCAGAGTCCAAAGCCATGCAGGTCAAGTGGATTGGCATTGTTAATCTGGCCCCTGTGTGTGTGTGTGTGCCATCCTGCCTGGGTGTTGTTCCTGCCCTGTGCCCGATGACTGCTGGGTAGGCTCCTGCTTCCCCACTCCCTGCTCAGGATAAAGCAGATTTAGAAAATGAATGAACTGCTGATGCTGATGCGCCTGACCACACCGCCCTCTGCTGTCTGAACTCTGTCACTGACGGCGTCCCCGACCGTTAGTGTCGTACGAGGTCCCTGTTGTCCCGGGTACACTGAACTTCGGCATATCAGCACTCGCCGGTGCCATGATTAGTGCTAGACAGAGAAGAAAGGCGCTATATACGAGATGGAAAGGTGGGCAGATGTGAAAGGCGCTACAAACGAGGGTCATAGGGAGCTGATGGACTCTCCGGCGCCTTCTGGACCTGAACTGCTGGACAGTCCAGTTAATGTCTTACCTGCGTGTGCCAGTGGCACGTCTCAACTGTTTAGTGATAGGCAGGTAGATGTGAAAGGCGCTATATACGAGGTGTTCAGCACCCCTACAGCTCCGTGTACAGAGGCCAGTGAACTTCCTACCTGCGTGTGTTTATCGAAATGCAGCAACACATCAGCACTCGCCGGTGCCGCCATTAGTGTTAGACAGATGTGAAAGGCGCTATATACGAGACGGAGCCGAGGACAGATGTGAAAGGCGCTATATAATAAGCCTGTAGTGTCCCTGTGTACAGAGGCCAGTGAGCTTCTCAGCAGCGTGCAACACACCAGCACTCGCTGGCCGGACGGGTATGAAAGGCGCTATAAAATGGGGTCATTGAGTCCAGTAAGTTTCTCGCCCGTTTGAGCGCCGCGATTAGTGAAACGTTCAGCTCCTGAGCTGCTTGTGAACTTCTTACCTGTAAAACGTCACCACTCCCCAGGTGCACATCTAGTGCCTTTGACACCTGAATACGGTGACGTTCTAACTTCGTGTGCTAATCAGGGAGGAGAACCAGGGCCGTCTTATGTTGTGACTTGCTGAGTGGTGGTTGTGTAGGTCGGGGCTCCAGTGCACTGCTTTGGCCGGGCGGGGGGTGGGGGCTATAATGCTGTTATACCTGACCCGACCTGACATCATCTTCACCTGAATTACCCACCTGACCCCGAAATGACCAGCGAGGCGCTGCTCGAGTGGCCGTCGATTTCTCTCGGAAGACCCTCACCTCGCGGGCTCGTGCGGCGCTGCGGTCAGAAACTCGGGCTGCGCCTTTAGGCCGTCTATTACGGTAGCCGAGGCTGTGCGCGTGCGCCGTTTGGTTGGCGGGCCGCCGCCTGTGAGCAGAGTGCGCAGCCGCGCCAGCAGGGCGGCCACAAATAACGGAATGGAGGAGGAGGAAGAGGAAGAGTCTCGCTGTGGGTGGAGAGCAGGAAAGGGGCGTCCGACGGAGGGGCGTGGCAGCATAGACATACGTAGATACAGTAGACGCCGCATTCACTGCGCTGCCCAGTCGACACGATACGTCAGCGCGTCCGCCATATTGCGAGTGGCAAAAGTGCCATTTAAACTAAGACAGGTAGACGAGGAAACCGGGTTTTCTGACGAAACATCCATCCATCCATTTTCCAACCCACTGAATCTGAACACAGGGTCACGGGGGTCTGCTGGAGCCAACACAGGGCACAAGGCAGGAACCAATCCCGGGCAGGGTGCCAACCCACTGCAGGACGCACACAAACACACCCACACACCAAGCACACACCACGGACAATTTAGAATCACCAATGCACCTGACCTGCATGTCTTTGGACTGTGGGAGGAAACCCACGCCGACACGGGGAGAACATGCAGACTCCACGCTCTGATGAAACAGTTTAAAACTGTATCGTTTAGATACAACAGATTTCGGCGAATTGTTTACATGCAATTATTTATATTCATTTATACACTAATAATGGCAATTATAAAATAATAATAATTATTATTATTAAATAATTCCTCCCATATAAGTAACATTTCTCAGACTGCCTTCTTCCATCTCTGAAACATTTCTAGACGTCGTCCTGTTCTCACCCAGCACAGTACTGAAGTATCGGTCAATGCCCGAGTCACCTCACGTGTAGATTACTGTAATGCTATTCTATCTGGCATCCCACAAAAACGTATCCATCGCTTACAACTTCTTCAAATTCTGCTGCCAGGATAATAACCTGCTGTTCTAAATCCACTGAACACGTCACACCGATTCTCTCTCGACTTCACTGGCTCCCTGCTCACTACTGAATACGACACACAATCCCGCTCTGAACATTTAAAGCTCTCCGCATCTCGCTGATCTCCTCCAGACTGGCACTCCTCTCGCTCACTCAGATCCTCCTCAGCACCGCACGTCAGACTCAGTGCTATGGGAGTCGAGCGTCTCTCCTGGTGCTCCTCAATTCGGGAATTCTCTTCCCTCTCATATCCGTCAGCTCGATTCAATAACACAGTTTAAAACTGGCCTACCAATGGTGAAGTTGGCACTGTTACTGCCAGTTATCTTTGTTTGCTTGCTAATTATTCGTTCTCTTGTTTTCATTTTACTAACGTTGTTTAATTTTATTGTAAGGTGACCTTGAGTGTTAAGATTATAAAACAGGATTTTCTGATGGCCAAATATAACCACAGCAATTGTTCAGCCTTACCTATGAAATGTAATCCCTGTGATCTGGTTTGGAGCGTCCAGCGGTTTGTAATCCCAAGCAGCACATTACTGTATCCATGACTTCACGCCAGCAGTGCCACTCGCAATATGGCGGCGACGTTGGCGTACGATGCTGCTGGTCGGCACCGTCTAGTAATTCAATGTTTATGGTCGCGGCCGGAGCACAAATTCAATTCAAGTGGACTTGTGGCGAGTACAGCGACAGAAAGAATTGAAATAAATAAATAAAAATTAAACGTCAGAGTGAATGTAAGCCACCCTGATCGTAACGGCGGACTCGATGAGGATTTATGAACGACATTTGAAATATTTAAATGTGGACTTCAGTGTAAATATTCGCAGTCTTCTCGGTCGTCATGTGTCGGCCTCTGATTAACATCATGGAGGGCTAACGGGGGGCAGAAATCACCTTGTAACTGGCATCAGTGCCCTTGAAGCCCACGTGGGCTTAGGTTGGAATATGTAAACCTTCTGGGCGTGGCTCTTGGGCACAAGGACCACCGGTACAGAATCAAATACCCAAAATACCCCCCCCCCTTAAGTGTGCCATGATAGGGCAACCCCTGGGGGCAGATGATGCCCAACTTCAGCCCCTTCTGATCGCCTATTCGTTTTATCATAAGGGGGTCCGTTACCGCACAACCCTGAAAGTGATTTGTTCTTTGGGTAGGGGGGGGTTGGGGGGGCCCCAAAAAGCTGAAACTGACCAACGCAACGTCACACGTGGGGTTTTCTTGGAGCGGCGAGTCAAGCAGGACGTCCAGCAGGAGTCCTCAGGAAGACAAAGAAGAGAAAGGAGCCCCCTGAAGAGCGGACAGACGGGGGGCTCGCTGGTTCTACTTGTGAACTTTCTTGTGGCCGAGGCACTCCGAGGGTCTTCTTGGACTTGTGACCGCCGTCGTATTTTGTTCACGCAGTGATGAGGCCACGAATGGCAAAGGCAGGTAGCTTGGAAACCATTGGGTGGGCCTCGGGTGATGGCTGAGCGATCAACGGGTGGGCGCGGTGGTCTGTCTTGGCGCTGCGTCGATCACAGAAGGGCCACCTCAGAAATCCCCCAAAGCCCCCCTGGCTCCTCTTGTCGGACTTTTCAGACCCTTTTATGAGTTACACCCCCCCACCTTCAGCCCCCTCAGACCCTTCACTTTGTGTTCAGGGGGCAGACCACTGATGGTCTCTGGTGGAGGGGACGATGACATCAATACATTTGCCCACCTTATTAAAACTCCGGGTTTAAGTTTGTCATTGGGGGCTGCTGAGGAACAAATGAACTGCAAAGGACGGAGCGGAAGAGCAACATGGGAACAAAGCGGCGGGCCTGCAGCCGTTGGGAAGGGGCAGCGTGAACTTAGGGGGTCGTATCGCATTCTTTTATGGTCACCGCACACTTTTCATTTTGTGACGACCGCCATCAAACAGCAAAGACCCCCAGCGTAGAACAACCCAGCTGCTCACACAGGAGCTTTGGGGACGACGGGCCAATCCTAGTAACGTGAAATCGGCGCTCAGCCCCTCAGGGTAAAGGAGACCCCAAATACCCTCGCGTCCTCCTCCTCATCTGTGGTGTACAAAGCAACAACAGCAAAGGGGTCCCGTGACTGGAGACCCCATTGACTTCAACAAAGAAGTCAAAATGGAGTTGAAGCCCCCTTTAGGGTCGTTTGCACCCCTTTGTCTGCGCTGCCACGGCTAAATTAAAAAAAGAAACACCAGCCCCAGAATACAAAGATTTACAAAAGGCGGCCCACCAGAGCAGTGACGAGGACACGCGGCCCGAGAGACTTGAGGGGGTAAACACCTGCCCCCTTGGCTGGGGGGGCTCCAGGCTGCTTGTCAGTCGATGTCCTTGCAGAAGCCCCCCTAGACTTCATGCCATAGCTCTCCAGACCACCCTGGTTTCACGACAAGCCCCTCTTTGTTAGGGGGTCCAGTTCTTGGTGACGACAGCTCTTCAGGGAGGGTGGCCCATGTCACGTGACCACACAAAGGGGGATCAGCGGCCTGATGTTCTGTAATTTGGGGTCAGAAAGCCCCCCCCCCTCCCCAGAGGGCCAAGCAAGCTGCATGTGACAAGGTGTTGGCAGAGGGACGCCAATGTGCAGGCCCACCTTCAGCTCGCCCCTCAGGCATGGCATTGCATGGTATGGCGGTCTGGACAGAGACACACGGACAGCCGAGTAATACAAAGCATTTATTAAAATCGAGTCCCGGGCGGACCCCCCGGCCCACCCCACCGCCAACTCGTGTCTTTCAATTCACATTTAACGCGGATCTCCTTCCTCCTTGTTTTCTTTTTCCAGTTCCGATTGTGGAATGTAAAGTTAGGATAAAAGGAATGCTTAAGAAGATGTGCAACACAAACAGCCCACCAACTCAAAAAAAAAAAAAAAATTATATAAAAAGTTTAAAACATACAAGTCTGCCAAGGCGCCATACAGATTAAAAACATGAGGGCAGGTGGGCACACCTCATATGGCATCCTGACTGCAAAGGGGCAGCGGCCGACAAACAAACCAGCGGTCTGCACGTGTGGCCCAGCTGGAGAAACTCACGACCAGCAGGGGGCGGCCGAATCCAAATGCAGCCACCCGGAAGAAAGCAAGAAAGCAAAATGCGCGCCTGCGCTCAGCGGGTCGAATAGGATCGCCGTGTACGCGCACGTCACATACGCACGCGCACACAGCGCGATTGTACTCGCCCTCCACGCTGACCCACATTCACGGTGCCAAGGCTACTGGCGGGTCCCAACTGAACTACACCAAGTCGAGGCGTCCTAAATAAAATAATCAAAATCTTCAGGAATAAAAATACAAAAAAAAATCTATAAAAACAAACGGATAAAAGAAAATGGAATGTGAGTTGATAGTTCGCGCCACAGGGTCTTAAAAAAAACACACTTTCGAGACTAAAAGATCAAATTACAAATCAGCGGTGCCCCCTTAGGTGCCCATGGCGCTTCAGAATGGCTTTGGCTCCCGTTGCTAAATGCTGCCCCCTAGGGAGGCGAGAGTGAACTGCAGAGCAGCGCCGCGCAGCACACGGACACGCGCACAGTCACAGGGCTCAGTGCGTCTGCGACCGAAACAATGGGAGGCGCTGGGAAGGAACGAGTTAACTGCGGGGAATGGAGAAGAAAAAGAATAAAAGCCTGCCATCAATAAACGACCTACAATATAAAATAAAATACAATAAAATACAAATGAAAAACGAGCGTGGGACTGACAACGCGGTTCCCCTCCGAGTGTGGACTCGTGTGTCCTTTTTCTATAAGAAAAATACTTGCAAATTAAAAACGAAGCCACGTCCATGAAAGTGGCAGGACCCCCAGACCCCCCACTTTTTTTTTTCCTTCTTTGGTCGCCTTGTCGCCATCCAGAGTCCTCTCCGTCGGCCTTAGTAGTCGGTCTCGTGCACCACGTAGCCCCGCTCCTCGTATTCGATCCTGCCTTCGTCATCCTCCTCACCCTCCATGGCTTCTCCCTTGGGGCAGTACTTGGAGTCGTAGATCTGCCGGCCCAGCCCAAAGTTCAGGCCACTCTGGGTGGCACCCTGGTTGTAGCCCATCTGCAGGGACATGGTGGTGTTGTCGCACTTGTCTGTGCCCAACTTGTGGTCGTAGATGGCACGCCTGGTGCCAGGAGCCGTCATGCCAGTCTGAAAAAGAGAAGAAACAAATGAGGTGCCAGACACAAGAACGGCCAACAACAATGGCTGCCGAGCAAGCAACCCGCCTGCTGCGACATGCGTTACACTGGCAGTAAGTGCCAGGCTTTGAAAGTTAACTCCTATTGGCATTTTCCTAATTTGAGTAGAGACCACCAGAGGGTCCTGTGACAGCTAGAGAGTGTGGCGCCACCTTCAGGCCCCCAGTGACTATCTGCAGTCGGTCTGCGACGGCACGGAGTGTCCATGAAGTCGGGGCTCGCAGGGACAGACGGACGCGTGTGCAGTTCATAAATGGGACAGGCGTACAGAGAAACGCCACCAACGGAACGAGGCACGCGAGCTGTAAACTGGACTGCTGATCAGTCGGTTGTGTGTGAAGTGCGGCACCTGGAAGGTCCACTGAAGCTTTTAACATCCAAAGGGATTTGGTCTGCGGATTCAAATCAACGCGTCAAGACAGACGGACACCCGTGAAGACAACGGACGCTGCAGAACGCTGGTCATTTGGGGCAAACGCAGCTACACTGGCACTTACGGGGGGTCTGTCTCCATCCAAAAATGACTTTAATCATCTTTAACTCACCCTGCGCGGGGTGGGATTGTGGCTAAGGGGGTGGGGGGCGCAGACGGACAGACAGACCCAGTGGCGTAGCGTGGGTGTCAACCGCCCGGGGCGGAGGAAAATTTTGCTGCCCCCTTATTTAGGTATTCCAATTTAAAAGACTAAAATATACAGTAATTCTTTGCCGCCCCCTAAAAAGTGCCGTCCGGGGTGGGCCGCCCCTGCTGCCCCCACTACGCTACGCCACTGGACAGACCACTTCAATCTCAACTCATCATGGGAAATGAAGACAAATTCCTGATACAACAAGAGCTGAATCAGGACAGCAGTAAACCAAACAAGTCACTGGTGGTGGGGGTCCAGGACCACCCAACACCCCCCCCCCCCCCCCCCCCCCCCCCTTCACTTCTTACACATTTTATCCTTTCAATTCAAAGCAAGGACAGGAGCTGAAGAATAAAAACCTGAAACATCCCACCGACAGGAGTATCCGGACCCTCACACTCCATTTCAGTCTGGGGTGGTCTTGGGTCAGAAGAGCTTCAATTTGCAGTTTTCTGCCACTCTTCTCTGCAGACCCCCTCAAGCTCAGTCTGGTTGGACGGTGCAGTTTTTAACTTCAACTCCCAGCAGTCCCAGCAGCAGCTCTGATTGGTCGTCTGCGGAGGGTGCAGGGGCTGCTGGGGTCAAGGAGGCCAGTTGTACGGAGACGGAGTTTGTGTGGTGTTGTCGAGTGGTCTTCTGTCTCGATACTTGCGGATTCTCGTCTTGTCGTGGATCGGCTCCCGTTTTCAGCGTATGGACGGTGTGAGGATTTGTAGTCGCCCTGCTGACCCGACGCACGGCCGGTAGGACTGACCTTTCCATTCACACGCAGCGCGCTGATCTCTGGACCGTCCAACTCCACCATTTTGTGACAGCGGTCGCCGTTGATGGACTTGTTTGTGGTTGTTGACTTTGTGTTTATCGTCTAAATCGCCGCTGTGTGATTTTTGTTGTCTGCGTAGTTCTATTTCGTTTATTATTGTTTAATTCAGCCTTCAGTTCTATCAGTGGTTGCTTTGTCGTGTGTGTGTGTGTGTGTGTGTCAGGCCGAGGCTGGCTGTGTTCCTGGGGTCCTCACCATCAAAGGTGTGTCGTTTAGTCCGCTACGAGGTCTCTGCACCTCCCCGGACGCACATTCGCAGAACTGACGCCAAGCCGCTTGTATGTGCCCTCTGCCCACATGGAGGTCCAGGGCAGGATTTCATTAAGGTGGTCCGTCCTGCTGTCCCTCCACCACGTCTAGCCTCACAGGCCCGGTTTCCTACAGACGTCACAATGAACTTCCTCGAAGCAGACCAGAGCATCTCGTCTCACAGCCAGAGTCCCTTAGGGGTGTCTCTGCAAATTCCCAGCTGGCTTCCATGTGTCTTTTACCGAAGAGAGGCTTCCGTCTGGTCACTCGGTCATCAAGCCCAGATCTCGTCAGAAGCCCCCCAAGTGACCGTCATGTTCTTGGTCAGCTTTTTTTAAGGCTCTACTCTCACACATCGCTCTGTTTGGTCCAAAGGTGCACCACTTAAGAATCGTGGAGGCCATGTGTCACCGTCGTCCCCAGACCCACACAGTGTGACCTCAGGGCTCTGCTGGCAGGTCCTCCAGCCTCCTGGCTTGGTTTGTGCTCACCTGGCGGACCTTCTGTAGACAGGTGGGTGGGTGGGCGCCCTTCCTAAATCAGGCCAATCCAGAGAATGGACCACCAGGATAAAGTCCAGCTTGGGTTCACCCCATGTTGTTGCTCAAGTGTCACAGCAAAGGCCCCCCAATGCGATATTTCACTTTTTGATTCTCTTCATTTGGTCATTTGGGTGTCGTGGGAAAAAATTCATGTGAATAGATTTGGCATAAGGGCGCAACATAAAACGTGTAAAAAGTGAAGCGATGGTCTCGTTTCTGGAGCCGCTGAGCGTAAACATTCACACATTGGGGTCAAGATCTGATCAGGGTCACACGTTTAATAATTCAGCGAGTCGGGGCGGTCACGGTGCCCGCTTATGGACCCCCACAGTGCCATCCCACACCCCCAGGACAAGTTCGAGTGTCAAGTCAGGGGGAAGGCTCAGTATACACGGGTGACGACCACCCATCCGCACCCACCCAGACGTACACCGCGTGACACAGCAACGAGGAGGAGGAGGAGCTCGTCTGTCTGATGTCTCATGTTTTACACATTCGACTGAATACAAAAGAGGCAGATGGCAGCTGACCTCGCCATACCCATAAGGCCCGACTACGGGCATCGGCTTCATCAGGCAGCACATTACTGGCTGGGCACACAAGGGGCGAGCTTGTGTGACACGATGGCACGTCCTGCACTTTACCAGACGTAAGGGGACAGCCTCAGGTGACGCAAACAGCAGCGCAGTAGGCCCTCCGACGTGCGCGATGCGGAAAACACAAACGCAATCACAGAATTAAACGCCTAAAAAAGGAAATGTGTGGAGTTTAGAGACTGAAGGGGTGGCGGATACAAAACGTCCCACCACGCTAAACGAAGGAGTGTCTGCAGTTCTGTTTTCTAGTTTGTTGTTTTTCAACTGAACTCAATTCTTTGTAGAAATCCAGCTGTGCCCCCATCCGTTTGTGCCCACGGAGACGTCAAGATCAAAGTGTGACGGAGGAAACGGCAAAATCATCAGATGCAAGATGCCAGCCTGCGCCCGTGCGAGTCCGACATGGCGCTCAACAAAATGACAGACGCGTCCGCTCTTTAAAACACTGGAGAGCAGGAGTCGCGCTGCCACAAAATGAGAGGCGTCTTCGTCAAACTCCTCGGCCCCGTGTCTTTGAACGTATGGACGCCGTTCTTTGAAAGATTCGTGCCAGTAAAATCGATGGTTTAGTTGGTGAAACCCAGCGTTCTCATCATAGCGACAGGCGAGGAGACGTTTGGCTGTACGGCGATTCTTTTATGTTGGCAGCTCTAACCATACGCGACGTGAATCATTTCACCGATCTTAATGTCATTCGTGACCGGCGCCAACTGTGAACGGGTTCCCTTTTAGAAATTAACAACGAGGTTTCAGGATTTCATAAACGTTTGACCTGCCGGTGACGAGACACGTGACGTCCACATTTGACTCCTCCGTTATAAACTCAGCCCTATGGACCTGGGCAGGGCAGGGCAGGGCAGGGCAGGCGTCTCCTCAGATGCCACGCAGGTCGCTCTTTCGTTTTTCTAAAATTGAAGTTCACCTTCGCCGTCCTACTGCTGCCTCAGCCCAAATCATCATGGATGGACGGAGCTGCACAAGGCGGCTCAGTTGTGCCAGTGTGCCATTTCATTAAAGTGCCACCTCATTAGTGTTTGTGAAGCTGCTGGTACTACTTGGAGTAAAAAAACCAAACACATAAAAACCCAAATCAAGGAACAATAAAAACGGTGAAAACGGAAAAATCAAAAAACGGATTCCATAGGACCCTAAAACACAGTCATCAAGTGCGACGCTGCCAGACCCCCAGAACTTATTAAATCTCAGAGCTGACGTCCCATTAAAACGTGGACCACCCACGAGATGACCAACTTCCTTATCTTTTGCCTTAATTTCCAGTCCCGTCAGTACAAGCCAAGCAGAGCGGACCACTTCTAAAATAAAATAAGCCCACCAGGAACCACTGCAGGGGGACTTGGGGGGGATTATTTAAAAAGAACTCCACTGCTGAACCCTCACAATTAACCTGCAGCCCTTGCCTTGGGTACCCAGGGGTCCTAAACGACACTCAACTGCTCCACGTTTGGAAGCTTCACAAGATGCCCACAGTCCGAGGGGCCTGACATCTCCACCAAAGTGTGGCCCACCCAACGAGGGGTCAGACAGACCACAAGTGTCAACGTGTTGGACAAGCCACCCTGACAGGTATAAGGAGCACCTTGAGGTGTGCCACTCTGAGATGGGCATACGCTACACAAGGGCAAGAAAAACTGAAGAAGAGTGAACACGTGATGGAGGCAATGAGACCCCAACAGTCAGTGAGGATACCACAATGGTACCCCATTGACCAGCACTGGAGACGATCAAGACCAGCAGAGAGACAAGGGGGACGAGACCCCCCAAAAGCTCCGTGTGTGATAACTAGTCAGGCAGGCAGGATGACCAGCTTCGCCATCAGCCAAACCACTGAGCTCGATGGACCGAATGGTCTCGCCTGTCAGACCCCATTATGGGTCCCCAGTGACGTACCAATTCACCCTCAGCCCCCCTACCTGACTCGCTCCTTTGTTGGTGCCCATCTGCAGGCTGATCGTGGTGTTATCCATGGGTGGCTGGATGTGGGCCTTGGGGTCATACAGGTGTCTTCTGGTGCCATAGGCATTCATACCTGCCTGGCTGGCACACTTATTAGTGCCCATCTGAGGGGAAACAAAAAAAAAAAAAAAAAAATACTTCAGTAGGACGTCAGAACACGACGAGGGTGCAGAGAGGCCCACCACGTAACAGCAGAAGAGAATCTGTAAACAAAGGAGGGCTACATGGCTCAGGGGTCTCAATACCATTAAGTATTCAGGGTGCAGCGGACCCCTAAAGCCAGTCAATGTGCTTCAAAGAAACTACTTGGTGATCTCGGTAAGAACAAACCATAGAAAAAGGAAAGGGACTCGTACCTGCAGCCCGATGACACACTGACCCGCCTTCAGCTTCTCTTCATCAAACATGCGTTCTTGGCGGTCCGCGTACTTCACGCCGATGTCCACTCGGCTTTGGATCCCTTTGGTTTTTGCCTGAGGACAAGAGCAGCAGCAGAATTGGGTGTGAGTGTGAGGAGGAGAGAAGACCTGCCCATCAGACACACACACACACACACACACACCACTCAGGGGGGGCTTACCATGCCTGCCAGGGCCAGGAGGGTGGTCTGAACCTGAGTCATGTTCCCATTCTCAAACAAGTCGTTGGCCTCAAAGATGTCATGCGGTTTGATCCCGTAGTCCGTGATGGCTTTAATGAAGTTGGAGAGATTCTCGAGCTACAGAAACAAAGAGCACACGTCAGCCCCCCATGTCAGACGTCATGAGATCGCCCCGACCCGCTCCACTCCGCCACACACAGGTGGTGTCTGTGGCCGTACCCCACCATGCCCCCCTCCACCCACACCAGGCACAAAGATTACAAGTTAAAACTTCAGGGGAAAAACGTCAAGCAAAAGAAAACGAGAGACACGTGCAGACTACCAAGTGTGAGCATGAGATGGTTAGTGCCTGGCATTGGCACCGAGAGCGGGCGTGGGCTCCCTATGGGTCCTACCGCCATGTCACCATGGTCAGTGATCAACAGCTACACACCACCTGGGTTCAAAGGCGACATTTCAAAACATCACATTCAGCGGTTAGTTGTGCCCATCACTTGGTGGTCTGCTCAAAGAGCTGAGGCTTCTGTGGGTCCACTTGTCACCTGCTTGGTAAAAATTCAGCCAGGCACTTTACTGTCACCAACCCACATAACTGGCACGTCTGCAGAATGAAAACCAAAGACCTCCCCCCCCCCAACACACAAAGTACACGTAAATCCTGACAAGACAGGAACTGCAATGCGGGTGGCCTCTGGAGCAGCCCCCCCAAATAGAGGGTCACTGAGTCACCCTACAATTGATGCCGCTGCCAAAAGCACAAACCGCTGAACAGGCACCTCAATAAAATTTCAAAGTGCCTTTCTGTTCTGATAAGCCCACCACTGTGGGTACTGTGGGGGTACACAAGTCAAACTGGTAGAAATTACAGAGAAGAAAATCAAATCCATCCACCTACTGACATCTACATCTTCAGCATGGCAACACTCCTCCAACCACCAGTGGGCGCCGTCAAACAGTCCAGTTCAGCCATAAAAAAAAAAAAAAATTGCTGCCAAGCACAAGTGTCTCTAAGCTGGCACACCACACAACTAGTCTCACACACTGGCATCCCAAGGCGCATGCCCACATGGGCTCAACAGGGTGGGTAGCGGCGGACCATCCTCACCTGGTGCCAGTTCAGCTTTGACCGGTTCACTTTCCGCACAGAGCCCGGCTGCAGTCTGTTGATTAGCCTGAGAGGATAAGAGAAAATAAATGCAATTAAACACACTTGTGCCATTCTTTGGCATAGCTGGCTCTAAAAAGTGTTATTTCACCGATGGTACTTGGGTGACGAGATGAAGCAGTTGGCTCACAAAACTTTCATACCTGCTGTACATGCACACTGGCATGGCTTAACCTCATGAGGGCTTCTGTGGGCACCGCAAAGAGAAAGGGTGCCATAAAGAGCCAACCTCATCTACACTCTTCAACAAGCATGTGTGTCACCTCGGGGTATAAAGCCAAACTGGCATAGAAGGTCCTGGCCTGGCTGGCACAGATGACTTACTCGCACAGGATGATGCCATCCTTCAGGCCCTTCTGAAAGTCGCTGCCAATCTTCATCTCTGTGATGTCCTCAATCCAGATCCTCAGCTCCTCTTCCTTCTGGTAGTCGTACTTCTGCGCGATCTGCCAAGTACAAAACCCGACATATCAGCAGTGTGCCACACCAAGCACAAGGGGGCGCTGCCAACTGCAAATCAAGTGCACAGCGTTGTGCTGAACCACAATCCTCCATCAAGTGGGCACTAGGCGAGAACTGAGAGACACCCTCCATTACCACTCACACCTTGGCATACACGACGACACCTCCGCTCACCAACGCGCGAGACCACACAGTGCGAAAATGGAACGGTGATGTCAAGCAGAAGAGAGAAGCCGTGACCCTGCCGATGAGAACAAACTAGCGAGAGGAAGTCAGCTAACCGACAAACGGAAGAGACACAGAGGAGCAAAAGCACCACTGCAAACCGCTGCCAAGGTGGTACCGCGCCTACTTCTAAGCCAGAGAGCGGCACAGCCCGACAGCACCAAACTGCATGGACTTCAGGGCCTCCCCCGTATAGCGCCTTTCAGGGGATACGCTCCAGCACGGCTTCACAATGGGGCTTAGCGGGCGTCGCCACCCGACTTGAAAGTGCGCCCGTTGAGCTTTCAGCAAACATACAGCAGTGTCACCGTCAGCCCTCAAGCGGGTACCCTGGGTCTTCCTCACAGGCCTTTTCCACAAGTTGTTTGTTTATTTGCAGCCCCCGAGATTCTCACCCGCTTACCCAACTTGGGACAGGCACAACCATGAGTAAAGTGCCAGTCCCGCGTGCAAGGACGGTGACATGACCTTCTGGGGTGACACACCGGGTCGTAGAGTGGACATTCATGGACAGGTGGTTATCCAAAGGGACTTCCAAATCCCAAGCAGGTGCTGTCACATTTTTAAATTGCATAACAACAATGGTGGCAAGGATGGCACTGCTATCATGCAATTAGAAGGGGACTGTCTTGGCCACTGGTTGGGGGTGTTGAGTCACTATGCAGGTGTGACTGTGGTTACTGTACAAGCCCCCTACTGACCATCTGGACAAAAGTGACGGCAACACAGACTCCGACTGGGATGGCAGGACAGAAAGCCCCTTCAGATGCGTAGAGTCTGCATGTGACACCAGCCAGCCCTGAGCCTGGCGTGCTGCCCACCTGGGACAGGCTCTCATAGACAGCACCCTAATTAAGACCTTCCGTGTCTGTCACAGGGCATCACAACCATTGGCACAGAAATCACTCTCAGCAGACACCCCCCCCCAATGTGCCACTTTACTATTAAATGTGTTCTGCATGAAGATGAAGCCCCCCCCCAGTCTGTATGATCACTTAGGTCCCTCTGTGTGCGTTCAGACACCCCCAGTGAGATTCACTCCATCACCACCTTCAACTCGGGCGGCCAGCGGCCCACTTGACAGGCAGCACAGCATCACGATGTGGCAACAGGCCGAGGGCACACCTGCAGATGCCAGTCTCCAGCTCAGCACCTCACCACCAATGCCACCGCACACCGACATCCATCACCTGCAAAGCACTCTGTATGGGTGTGGGAGGCGCTATATAAAATGAAGCCTAAGAGGGGACCATTAATGCAGGATGGGACGGCTCACTGTCACCCCCTACAGCTGAGCCTGATGGCACAAAGTGCCACATTACAACACCTTTGAGGACAAAGGACACAAAAACAGGACAGGAGAGTTCAGCAGACTCATCGACCTGAGGCTTCAGTCCAAAGAGGTTACGATTTCACACAATAAGACTATCACTGTGCCGAGTACATACGACAAAGAAGCGATCCCACCCGCATCCCTGAAACTCACTTGTGGGGGACTTTACATTCAGACACATTCACTTTCTACCCCTCAAGTAAACTCACAATCACTTCTGGTGTGATTAGCGTATATAGCGCCTTTACAAGGAGGGGCAACTTGACTAATTCAGCGCAGGGTTACAGAGGACCAATCCCGGTGGCATCAGGAACAGAGCAAGCAGCAAGGCCACCCACCTGTCCGTCATCAGCACCCTCACCCACTCTGCCAGCTAACAGGACACATGAGGTACCACATGGACTGGGGGGGGGGGGGGGCAACATGTAAATGTCACACAGGCAGTAGCCAGGCTGAGATTTGAACCCAGCGTTACAGGGCTGTGGGGACACAAAGCACCAGGCCACTGGCACAGCAGGAACATGAAGACCAAGGAGTTCAAGCACCCTCATGGCACACAGCAGGACCTACGGTCAACTTACAGAGCTTTGACGGTTCCCAGATGGCACTCTGGCATCTACACACTCTTCACACCCATTGTCCCTTACTACACAGTGACCCTTTCCAAATTACCCCCCATACATCAGTGCCCCCTGTAGGTCACACCACATGACATCCTTACAGATGGCTGAAAGGAGCCCCCATTTTAAGTAGGACCTGGAAGTCCAGTTGTGCTCACCAGGAGGTGCCCACACCAGTTAACTCGGGCAGAATTTCAGTTACCAGTTGGAAATGAAGGGGAAGTCCATTTAGGAGTGAAGCTGGGCAGCCCACCTTTACGCAAGGAGAAGTGGGAATCGGGAACAAACTACCGAGACGTGAAGTTGATGCAGAAACCTTAAGATGAATTAGGAGGGGACACCGGGACAGCTTAGCCATTAGCTAAACACACCAGTGACAAATGGTCTGAAGGGTCTCCTTCTTAATGTACTTTGACATTCACGTGTCACTTTACTACAAGTATGGTGGAGCCATTTTATCATATGGTGACACAAAGCCCCCTTATGGGCTCCACATTTGTGTCCCTACCTGATGAATCTTTATACTGTGGGGGGATTCGGACCACCAGATGGCCAACTATCAGGAAATGCCAGACTTTGGGGGTTGGAGGCATTGTGAGGAATCTTTTAAACGTATTGTTCTAACCCACCATTGTTGGTGGAGAGAGATGAGTCCACCACAATTGAAAATGTAAATATTTACTTTGAAGACACCAGGGCTGGCTGACGAGGTACTTGAGGCAGACCATTGTGAGTGGATTGGATTTACTTTAGATACCTAAAGCAAGTCACCGCCCACCCACCTCACTCCGGCACTCCAACGTCTCCCCGTCACAGTTTGTCTAATATTAATTGTCACAACGAGGACGTGCTTTGGGTCTTCCAGCCTGGTAGAGGCCTCTCAGATTTTGAGCATCACCACAAACCAACACTGCATGAAGACACATGCAATGACTGAAGCGTGTGCAGTCAGGGGGAGACGATGACATGCAAAGTCCACCAAGAACACCCCAGATGCAAATCATACAAGCCCACCAGGAACTACCTGCTGAGCCACCAGGCACTTTGCTTTTCAAGCTTCCAAAGCCATCAGTGTCAGCCATGTTTGGGTTCATTTGTGCAGATAGGCACCAGGAGGCTTCAGTCACCCAAATATCATCGGGGGGCGGGGGAACACACAAACAAGTGACCAGTTACGTTGGCTCGTGTTACTGCGGTTATATAGCGTCTTTCACAAAAAGCTGGTTGCCGGCGCTCCTCTAACGGAGTCGGCGGGTCTCGACTTTTTATTATCTCTGAACGATTCCCACGTCGACTTTCGAGACCCCAGAAAGCGAAGCGCAGTCGTTCAGACACAAGAAAACGGAGAGAGAGAGAACGCGCGCGCGGGCGGGGCCGAGCGGAAGTGAATGGAAACGTGTCCGAAAGTTGTATAAAAAAAAAAAAAAAGCCATCGTGGACTAACGTGCGGACCTCGACGGCGAGTGGTTCGGGTGTCAAGTCTCACGCACGGCGTTCACCTTTGTAATGGCGACGCCTCGGCCCAAACACCGTGCGCAGGTACGCGGTGGCGTGTCGCGGCGCCCTCCCCCAACTCGGTACACGGGCACACCCCACCACTCCGTCCGTCAGCCAGCGACCGCAAAACTTACTTTGTTCTTCACCTCGGCGGACAGGCCGTACGCGGGCCCTTTGTTGAACTGGGAGCCGGCCATTCTCTTTCGCTGGTGATCTTGCACGACTGCGCTGATAGCGGCTGAGTCCTCGGTGCGCGCTGATATAACCCGCGTCTACACGCACACTTCCTTGGCGCTCCACCCCCTTACTGTCCCCTCCCCAAATTAAAAAATCTCAGCGCCTGATCACGCCCGCGCCACGCCTTCGAAAGTGAAGACTCGAATCTGTGCCGTTGACCACGCCCCACGATCGAGGGCGTTCACGCCCCTGCTGCTGAACTGTGAATCTGTGCAGCTAGCCCCGCCCCCGCGCTTAATCCTGATTGATATCAGTTCAGAAAAGTCCTTATAAGGGAAGAAAAAGCCGAATTCCTTTCAGATGGGAGTTTCCCGGAGTCCCTCCCTGTCCCGCTCACTTTTGATCCTGAATCACAGCTCCTCGTGACGTGGTCACATCCAGGGGCTGGCAGGCGGGCGGGGCGCTAGATGGCTCGACAAACGGCCCACAAAGCCCAGCGAGGGGCAGCGGGACCGGACTGGCGCAGTTTTTGGGTTTATTTTTTGCATTTATGTTTTTTTTCCCCAAAGCTGCCCGTTTTCTGCCCGATGGTCACCCAGCGGACTACTGCCATGGAATCCGTTAGGAGTAAAGCAGGCCGTTAAGACAACGCAGCTCTGCTAACCTGGAGTGACATCCGGTGCGGAAACTGGTTATGATCTCCAGCTAATGGCGTCACTGCTTTTATAGTAACCTTGGGCGCGGCTCGATAGCGAAACGAGCCATAATAAAGGGGGGCGGGTTGGTGGATCGCAAAGAGTACAACTTGTACGAGTTTCTGAGTGTACAAAAACAGCTGACGACACGTCCAGCTTTCGTGGCTCTTTGATCAGAGGGTCGGGGACCCCCAGCATGCGCGGTGGGACGTCACTGCGCCTTACACACGTGTCACCTAAGAGTTGATTGCATTGCACTTATCAGTGTTAGCGTGGCCGGCCTCCCAGCCGGAGTGGGTTCTCCCCTTCTGCCTGCCTCAGCTGTGCCCCCCCAAGTCACCAAACAGTGGCCGTGAGAACAGAGGGGCGATAAAGGTAAGGCAGTTTAGTCGGTGGGCCGGAATGGGAAGCACTGCCCCATGACCTGGCAGCAGATGGCAATGTTGTGTAGATTTAAATAAGTGCCCAACCTGCCACAGAATAGGAAAACAAACTCATCCCAGTCGTCATAATCGAATTTTCCCAGTTATAAATTTAAAAACTTCTTATCTAGAAAAAATACAGACTTTCTAAGTGTATGAAGCTTTTTTTTGCACCTGGCACTGCCCACCTGTTTTTGGGTTGCTCATTTAGGCCCTTGTGCCCAGCCGTGTCCTTGCCATACCTTTGCTCAGGTGTGTGCAGGTGCAGCCTCACCTCCTCAGTTCTGCCTTGGGGCTTGAAGGCCCGAGGACTTTAATTGACTCATTACTTTATTTTCTGTGACGTCATTAGGAGGGTGTGTGAACATCCCGCTATTGTGAGAAGTCGTCACCACTGTCATGGATCATTCTGTAAATAGTAAGAAGTGTGACAAATGAGAGGAGACCACCAAGTCCATCATTTAGCTAATAGTTTGGTCATCGCACCTGAAGCTATGCATGTCTGAGTCCGGCCCGTCTGTGGATGGGAAAAAGCTTGGGGTGCTGCTGGAAGAGGTGTGGGTGAAGTCAGCAGGGGGCGCTTAGCTACCTTGAGATTTCCCAAAGCTGCAGTGCGGTGACAGGGACACGGTGCTGTAAAAATGGCGCCGTCCTTCAGATGAGATATAAAATCAGTGGTCCTGCCTCGCTGTGCTTGTTAAAGGTCTATGGGCATCCTTTGTAAAGAGTAGGAGGTACCCGATGTCATTGGCTACATCGGTGGTGGGTCAAGCGCCCCCCCTCCATCTACATAAAGTACCCTGAGTAGTGAGAAAAGCGCTATATAAGTGTGACGAGTTATTATTATCATCACTCCACTACAACGTGTGCCATCAGAGAGAAAGTGCACAGAATCACAAGTAGGGCAATCAAACTGTCAGAGTGCCACGTACTGATATTAGACTGGCAGGTGGCACAAGGCGCCCAGCTCCCCAGACTCTTTCTAAGGCTCTTCACTTCCACGATGTCCCTTCTGCTTTGCCTTGTACTTCATTTGGTCACTCGTCCTAACTTCTGACGTTGACCCTCATCGTGGACGCACTTGTGTGGCACTTGAAGCTGCGCAGTAAAATCCATCCATCTTCCAAACCCACTTTAACCTGGGAGGTGGCATTGGGAAGCTGGAGGCAATCCCAGTAAGTACTGGGCACAAGGCAGGAACAACCCCTGGACAGGATGCCAGGCCTTTACAACATGAGCTACACACACACAGAGTACATCAGGGTCAATTTAACATGACAGAGCCACCTTGACACTATAGGATTGTGGGATACGAGGCCACGGGGAGACCATGCCAACTCCACGCACAGAGTGCCCAGGACTTGAACCTTAGTCTGGGCTGCGCCACTGCCGAGTGAACTTTTAAGTTCATGCCTGACACTCAATGTCACTTGAATGCCAATGTCCGCTCACCTTAACAGACCACCACTTGACTCCACTTCACTGCTCACCAGTCAAGATGCAAAGTGTGCCGAGTCCTGAAGTTCCAATCCGGGACCACCTCAGCACTCGTACATAAAAAAAATGGTCCTTCAGAGCCCAGGGATATGCAAGTATAATAAAGCCCCCCGCACAGGGAGTGCCACCTGCATGCCAACAGTCCTCCATTAGACCAAGCCTCCATCATACGGCGATCATTTAAAGACAGCTGCTCCATATATGGGACGTTAGCTCATCCTGACTTCGGGATCTCACTGTGTAGCCGGATACTTCATCTGAAGGTCAGGGGCCAGCTGAGGGTCCGCACACTGGAATGTTTCCATCAGTCCGACAAAAGGCTTAATGGATGACAAATGAGACCTACGTTTTCCGCTGCACGTCCCACACTACTGAGGCGTCAGTGACTTCCAAAGAATTACCAGAAATAGTGGGGGTGTCAGTTAAAAAATCTAAATCAAAAAAAGACGACGACGGAAGCTCTCCGTTCCTCCAGATGTTCTTGTTATGGCGGCCTGACTGGCGGTCTGTTGTGAGCTCCGCTCATTCCCAGTTTTCTGTACGGATTCCTCACTTCATTCGCTCCTCCAGAGCTCGGCAGACATGAACACATACACTGGAATGTGAAGATCAGTCACCCTGACCCGGACCCTAATGCTTGGCGTAGATTGGGAAGGAATTCCAGGGCACTACAGAGGTGTGCTGCTTGGGATCAGGGGCTATCCCAGCATACCCATCCTGTTGAACCCAAAGCACGGTGGGAGCAGGGGGCACAGTCACATCACCAGCAGAGCCAATGGAGGACAAGTGCCAAGGCTGACGTGACTAGAGGTCTCATTTCAGCCTGGGACATCATATTACACAACGCCGCCACATCGAGGGGAGAGGGATGGCCAAGATGAAGACCCCCTCGGCCGCATTCCTGACAACACAGATGGTACCATTTGTCAGAAGCCCGTCCCTTGAGGCTGGTAATTTTGGTCACTTCAGTGTCATTTGGTTTAGTTGTCTCTTTTTTTAGTTTTTGGTCCAGCTAAATGACCGGACTGGGGGGGGGGTATCTTCAGACATGCTGTCTCTCACACACTCAGGTCGTGCTCCAGTATTTCAGTTTCATTTCTTGTCCTTCTGCCTTCACATCGTTGCATTTGTTTCTTCACATGGATCTTGTTTAACGCTCCAATGACAGGAGACGGGTGCCGACACAACGGGGAGTCAGAGCGAGGGCGGGCAGGGTGTACCGGGCACCCAAAAGTGTCTGGGGGAGGAGGGACATGCAAAGGACCAATCGCAGGCAGCATGGCATTAACATGGAGGTGCACGATGAGAGGCGACGCCTCACTTAATATGTCATATGGGACACCTGTGGCTCACGGGGTCATCCTGTAACTCAAGTGGCTTTTACTGCACCATGAAATCTCGAGGACAGATTGCGACACCCGCTGCTGGGGGGACCCCATTCATTCCTCTGGGTAGAGGCGGCTCAGGGGGGCTATAGGGACGCCCTGCATATGATGCCCTGCTCTGGTCAGCTGGGGTCTCTGCTGTAACGCCTCACCCTCTCCCAGACGATATCGCTATACGTCAGCATGCTTTTGGTGGTGTATTTGAGTCAAAGACAGCTGGTCAGCCCTAAGCCCCCCTCGGACCCCACCTTGCAATAGATTTAAAAAATGGAATTTACCAAAATATCAACCAAAGGGGGTGGCAGGGTGGTGCAGTGGGTAGCTCTGTTGCCTCGCAGTGTAGAGACCCATCTGGGTTCGCTTCCTGGGTCCTCCCTGCGTGGAGTTTGCATGTCCTCTCCGTGTCTGCGTGGATTTCCTCCCACAGTCCAAAAGAAATGCCAGTTGGGTGCATTGGTGGTCCTAAATTGTCCCTTGTGTGTGCTTGGTGGGTGTATGTGTGTGTGCCCTGCGGTGGGCTGGCGCCCTGCATGGGGTTTGTTCCCTGCCTTGCACCCTGTGTTGGCTGGGATTGGCTCCAGCAGACCCCTGTGGCCCTGTAGTTAGGATATAGCGGGGTGGATGATGGATGGATGGATCAACCAAAGGACAGGGAGAAACAGACAAGGTGTTAAAAATGAAATCAAATCGGTCTGTGCACCCCAAATCACACAAAAGAAAAAATAAAATCCCTTTGACGCAGACGACCCCCCCCAAGTCCAAGCAGTGCAGACTCTTCTGCTAATGGCAGCCCTTCATTCTCCGTCTTTCTTCTCGGTGTCTCCAAACACGCGGTCTAAGAGTGACTCCCCTCATGAGTGTGTCGGGCAGCGAAGTCTTCGAGGTAGTCCCCTCCAAAGGTGGGAATGGACTCGGACCCTTGAGTGAGGTGGTCTTCTCTCTCTGGCCGTTTTGGCAGACGTGGTGCCGAATCTCCCTTTCCTTGCCTTTTGCGGCTTTTTTTCAGCCAAACCTTAGCACCCTCTTTCCATGGCAACTGCCCCCTCACACCCTCTGGAAGTTGTGGCAACGGAGCACACCCTGCAAAAGGGGTCCCCCCTTACAACGGTCTGCCTTAGTGTGCCCGTTTTATTTTTGGCCCACCACCTTATTATAGGATTTTAGGTTGAGGACGCCAGTGAGACAGAAGACAAAGCAGACAGTCACAAGTGGCAGTGCCACCTTGCTCTATTCTTACTGGCTACACGACACAACTCAACTGTGATGTCTGCCTCTGACTTAACAACTGCTGTAGCCAAGTAGCTAATTGACATGTCAGCACTTCCCTGGCCATGGCAGATTGGTAAATCTGATCTCAACCTGCTGCCAGGTGTGCCCAATGCCACGCGGGGGTTGCACCTGGGATTTTACAAATCATCCTGGTATGACGAGGGCTCGGTGCAGACAGAATAGCTTCAAAGGGCTGTCACTCTACTACTCCCTGCAGGGTGAACACTTGAGCCGGTGGGCCACTTGCACTTTTGACCAAGGCTAAACACAGCGCCCAAGGGCACAGTAAGATGGCATCAGCAGGGGGTACGTACCTGTTGTGTAATACAAACTGTTGAGCAGGAGTCCCTGGGTCACCCCTCGCCATCTGCCTTTTCTTGGCGGCCGTCGCCGTACTGCACCACAGGTGAGAGGTGGGTGTGCTTGGGATGTTCTTAGGCTGCCACCAGGTTGGTACCGTCCGGTTTTCAGACTGGGCTCCCTGTCATAGAACAAACACGAGAGGATTGGCAGATTAAGTTTAGGCAAAACATATTAAAAAGGGCAGCAAAAGCCAAACATGCACTGCGATGAGAGAATTCCTCGCAAAGCACTCGGGAATGATGGCAGCAAATGACAGTGGATAAGAAGTCGACTGTCACACACGTGCCAGGGGGCAGCGGGAGGACTTGAGTAATTGTAATTCTACACCAGACCAGGGGGTGGCAGAGAGCGCCGAGTGTCTCTCTCAGGTCCTTGCAGACCATTCTTGGTAAATCCCGCCGGGTCCCGGGGACACTGATGACGTCACTTCCGGCTCTGGTGATTGTGATGACGTCACTTCTGGCTCCGGCCTTTAAAGCCGCCATCTTACTTCCACCTATTCAGTTCTGTGCTGGACTCTCTGTTAAAACTTTTGCAGCCACGGTGTATGGGTGGCTGCCCCAAACCTTTACGATGTCTGTTGGATGTTTTTCTGACAACTCTAACCTTCAAAGGGCAAAATACGCTTGGAAAATAAACACAAAGTGACCTTGTAGGGGGGCAGAAAAGAGAAATTAGTAAGAATTCTAAAAACGGGCATTAACCGATACTTCACTACTGTGCTGCGTAAGAACAGGACAAGTCTAGAAATGTTTCGGAGATGGAAGAAGGCAGTCTAGGAAATGTTACTTATATGGGAGGAATTATTTAATAATAATAAATAATTGCCATTATTAGTGTATAAATGGATATAAATAATTGCATTTAAACGATTCGCCAAACTCTGTTGCATGTAAACGATACGGTTTTAAACGTTATTGTTTTTTCATCAGTTTCCACGTCTACCTGTCTTAGTTTAAATGGCACTTTTGCCACTCGCAATATGGCGGACGCGCTGACGTATCGTGTCGACTGGGCAGCCCAGTGAATGTGGCGTCTACCTATATGTGTCTATGATCAGGAATCCCAAGATCCAGAAGTCAAATTTCAGAAGAGGCGCGTTTCACGTGATGATGGATTCCTTCATTTCAGAATCGTTCGGGGGGGCGTTTTGAAAGCCTAAACAATGCATGTCGCCTTTGTTTGTCCAATTTTAAACTTTAGGAGCACGGAGGAGATCTCAGCCTCTTGTGCAAACTTAGATGCAAAATATTCAAAGGATCTGTCCCGTCATTTGAAAGACGAGGTGACCGACGTCAAGAACGTGTATGACGCAAATGTTCAAGTCCGAAGGTGGCCACTGTGATCGCGGATATCGTGTCATGAGACACACATACAGAAATCAAAACGTTACAAAAAGATACGTTGACTCGGTTAGTAATTTGAATTCAAAGCTACCAGACCTCCACCCAGCATGAGACACGACATGCGATACGATATTATATATACATTTAATTGGAGTTGTGCGAAATTTCAATGTGATTGACGTTAAGCTCGAGTGTCGCATAGGTGGCCTTAGGGGTGGGCGGGGCTTAGGGCCGGTTACATCAAACGCTGTTACCGTAGAAACTCAGAATAACAAGACTGTTCACATACACCGCATTCTCTTTACAGTACTCAGCTACATTTTTGCAAGATAACACGTGGACTTTATCAAAATAGAACTGGAGAACAGAACTTGACAAATCCTCTCGAACGGGACACGCAGACCTCAAAAGCAGGGCCCGGGTCAGTCGCCCCACTTGTCACCCCCAAACTCCGCTCTTGGGCGTAGACACGTCACTCCATCAGCTCGGGGAGCCAGGGGGCTAAGGTGCTCAGCCAGAATTGTCAGGGGGCCGCCTGGAATCCAAAAGCGGCTTTCGATATCAAAGTCAAAATGTCAGCACCGACCCAACACCATCTCGGAAGTTCTTTATTAAAAAGACGGGTGGCGCCGATAAGAAAGGGATTTCTGGGTCTCTAAAGGCGCCTCTGCTCCCTGACTGAGTGAAGTTCAGTTCTGCGTGTGACGGGGGGGTCCATCACCAGCTGAGATGATTTCCAGTTTCCCACCATCACCCTGTGACAGACACGTACTTAACATGTCACCCACGTCAGCCCCGGTCACTTGAGCTGCACGTCTGGTCATCTGCTGGAGCTTTCAAATGGTGGTTTGTGAAAGCACTAAAGCTGGAAATGAATGAAGTGGCGGTGGCGACAGACTGCGAGGTCCTGCTCAGCTTCAAACAGCCGGGGCTTAAGGAGGTGGAATAAGCATCTGGCGCACGTGCCGTATGTTTGTGTTAATATGCCAGTGAGGTTTATTATGTAGGGAAGCTCCTGGGTGTTTCTAGTCAGTGGCCGTTTCTGCCTCCAACCCCAGAATGACGAGTGGAGACCACCCAGACTTGAAGCCCAATCTCATTTCTTTTATCTTTCTGACATTCCTTTCTTAATGCACCCAACTGTCCACTTGGCAGAAGTCACGGCTTTCGTTCTCTCCAGCTGTGTGCCCAATCAGCGTGGCGTCACTTGATAATGCAGCGGTGCTCAAGTCACTTGTGTGCGCAGTAATGGGGACAGAAGGCAGCCTGGACGAGCCCCTGGGCTTTGAAAAAGCACTGCGAGGGTCTGCGAACAAGTCATGAACCCACCACCATGTCATGAAGGGGTTAACACTCGCACTGCTCAATGTCTCCGTCAGGCTGGACGGTACCGAATGCTGAATAAAACATCGAGAAAGCGTCCTCCGAGTTAGGACCAGGCTTTATGATGATGGACGATAATCGGCTGAGCTTCTTCTACACTTCGGCTTGCACAGCCAGCAGAGTGGTGGTGGCCTCCAAAGGACCTCGACTCCGTCATTCAAATGTTCAGAGCAGCTCATTGGAATGGAAGCGAGTGCCGCTGACCTGTGGGCATTTAGACTGCCTGGGCTCGAAGCCCTGAGGACCGGGATAAGGCCCACCGTGCCCACCGCGCAGACCCCGGTTCAGCTGCCTGGAAGAGGACTTCAGGGTGTAATTAGCAGGCACAGCGGCCTCTCCTCCTTGCGGCTGTTTAGTCAGCTCGGAGTCTTCGTCAGTTCAGTGGAATCACTCAGGTGTGTCACTTGGGGAGGCTTTCCTTATTTTGAATAATTGGGGGTTTATTTATATTTATTTATATTTTCTGGGGTTCGTCAGCGGGGTGTTCTGCTCCGACTCTGTTCAGTGATCACATGGACTGCACTGTAAAAAAATAAAGTTAAACTCACGGTAAAGTACTGGCAGCTGGGTTGCCAGAATTTTACCATAAAAAAAAGGTGCCAGTATTTTTAGGTCTACGGTATAACTTTGTAGTAAAAACTGTTTTTTTTTTTTTTTTACAACACATTCCAACAGAAGGGAATGTTTAAACATACCCAGAAATTCATGCAGTGTAATAAATATGCCAATCAATAAAGCATTAGAAGGTATTGTCAGGGTCAAACCCCAGTACACCGCTCGCATCAATAAAGTAACAACAGCCAATAGCAAACTGGGACCATTTAATTATACACATTGAAAACAATTGAATGTTTAAGGAAACTAGGGCACATTGTCTGGTGCCCTACAGGTGTGCCAGCTTATTGAATACAGCCAACCATAAATCAGCTTCCATAACCTCAAAAAACCTTCAGCACGCAGGGAAAGATAAAGAGACGTCTGCTAAGCCTCCTGTTCAAAGGTATGCGGTTCACCAGGAGCACTATGGTCAAAGGGGGCGTGTCCTTATGCAAATATCGGAACTTCGGTTTTACGGACGCAGCGCTTTACCGTTTTACATTTTATGGTTGCTTACCTTCGCTATGTAACGCTTTTACGCTGTCAAATTAACAGATTTTTTCAGTGTAACTGTAATGCATCAGTAAACGGTATTTCGCACATTTTGAAAAATATCAATTTTACAGAACTTGGCTGTAAAAAATAATGAAATGTGTTGTTTCAGATCTACAGGTCATTTTCAGTAGAACGTAAGGCAACTTTCCTTTTTTTCAGAAAAGGTCTTTTACTTTCACCCTTTACAGTATTTTTACTGAACTTTTTTACAGTGTGGGTGTTGGGTAAGGTCATGGGGTCCAGCGGCTGGGGGGCATCTGTTGGTGAAGAGAGACTCACAGTGTGATCTTCAATGGAGGCTCTGACCGGGGGTCTCGAGAGACTGAGTGAGGGGTCCGAGTGTCTGGGCTGGCGAGGGTCCTGATAAAAAAGCAACAGGCAGGCCTTTAATGACCTCCTGGGCACGGCCATCAGCAGTGTGTCTGTCCGCGGAGAGAGTGTCGACCTCGTCATCGAGAGGTTTACTGACCTCGGCAGTGACATTCATGTGACTCTGGCGACTATGAAGTCAGTAGATGGATTGAGAGAGCATGGGGGGTCATGAGGTCACCACAAAGGGGTGTGCGGTGCTCCTGATATCTCAGCAAAAGGACGAAGATCCAAGTCTTTAGAGCCCTGGCACCTCCTGTTTGCGAGACATGAACGCCATCAAGTGACCTGAGATGAAGACTGGACTCCTTCATGTGTGTCTCTCCATAAAGTCCTCGAGTCCCGCTGGTTTGACTTTGTGTTGCTCATGGAGTCCCGAATGAGGCACATGACCTGCATTGTGAGGGAGCGTCAGTTACAGCACTATGGCCATGTGGCGCCATTACCCGAGGGTGATCCGGCTCAGAAGATCCTCATTGTTGGGGACCCAAGTGGCTGGACCAGGCCAAGGGGGGACGCCCACATACCACCTGGCTCTGGCAGATGGAGGGTCATTTCTGGAGGGTGAGACTGGACCGCGTGTCTGCCTGGGGGGTTGCCAACCGGGATCCCAAGTTGTTTCGCTGTGTGGTGGGTGCAGCAGCGCTCTGTACCAGTGCCTGCTCCCCAACTTGACTTGACGACAACAGCAGTGGTGTTTTGTGTGATGAACCTAAAAATGTTTTTAGAGTTTCTCTAGCAGGTAAGGGTGCTGATTGAGGTGCAACCTAAACTTTAAAAATATTCCTTACTTACAAACGTATGGCACCAAAGTTGGCGGTTTTTAATTTTCTGCTGTCCGTCACTAAGGGACGTCTTCAAGAGCTCAGCAGTAGTCAGCCAGCATGCCGGGCCTCCCCTTGCCTTGCGATTCCTTTTCCAGGTTGGAGACGCCCTGAAGAAATCGCTGGCCATCTTCATCACTGACCGCACCGAGGCATTCTGGGAACAACAACAACAACAACCAACACTTATTTCTGTCACACATTTTCATACAAATAATGAGCTCAAAGTGCTTTACATAATGAAGAAAGAGAAAAAAAGGACAAAGTAAGAATTAAAATAAGAGGACACTAATTAACAAAGAATAAAAGTAAGGTGGTCCGATGGCCAGGGGGCACAGAAAAAAAAAAAAAAAAAAAAAAAAACTCCAGACGGCTGGAGAAAAAAATAAAATCTGCAGGGGGTCCGAGGCCACGAGACCACCTGACCAGCCCCCTCTAGGCATTCTACCTGACATAAGCAGAAGAAGTCCAAGCAATGAATGTTCAGTGACGGGCTGTCTGGTATGACCTGAGGAGGTCACTCGTCATTTCAGGTCAGTTTTCACTCGTATAATTTCACAAATTGTTTCGGAGGACATTTTTTGAAGCTTTATGAAGCCACTTTCTCAGTTCCATTCAGTCCTTCTTCAAATGTCTCCCCTTCTCTGATCTGAGCTGACAGCGCATTGCCACACTCGCCATATGACGAACCACATGCATTGGTACCCGACTGCGGGGTGGGGGTGGTGGTGACACCACAGCGCCACACTGAAGTGCCAATCCTGTCACCAACCCTCAGAGTTGGAGGAGCTGCTTGCAGGGCTGGATGCTGCTTAACGTCACACCCAGGATGGAGCGATTACCAGTTAAGGGCCTTGTTGAAGGGCCCAATGGCATACAGTCTTCTGGCACTTATGGGTGACAGGTCCCAAGCCTCAGAGCCA
The DNA here is from genome assembly GCA_026402145.1 of Polypterus bichir lapradei. NCBI lineage: Eukaryota > Metazoa > Chordata > Cladistia > Polypteriformes > Polypteridae > Polypterus > Polypterus bichir. The sequence continues at coordinate 7,715,389 of JANRMT010062789.1, read as the reverse complement.
CCGTGCCACCCTTAGGCCGGGTTTATACTTCACACGACGTGACGCCTGCTCCAGGGGACGCTCCTGCTACACAAGTGTTGTAGTGTTTATACTCACGTGCGTAAATCTGGAGGAATCCAGCAGGTGGCACCACGGTGAGAACAGCTTCGGCTTCGCTGTGTCATGAATCGCCTGGAACGTCCAATAAATTCCAATGACACCTTACCGAAATATCCGTCAATCCAGGGATTTATCGATTCCAGCAAGCATTGGGCACGAGGCAGAAACAATCCCTGGACGGGCATCAGCTCATCACAAGGTGAATACAAGCACATTCACACAGACACACACTGGCGTCATATTAGTGTCACCAAATCCCCAAATCTGCATGTCTTTGGAAAGAAACCCAGCAGGAAAGCATGGAAACTCCAGGCAGGGAATACCACGCTCTGTCACCGTGTCACCCCCATGTGTGGCATTATTAACAGTATCCATTATTTAAACGAAATGAACGATTTGTCTGTAAAATGTAACACACGTACTTTAATGCACTTCATCATGAAGGTGATGTCGAGTAGAAATCGAAGGATTCTAAATGTCATAAACGTCACGTGTTCTGTGTGGCGATCTGTTGCTGTTTGCCGCTACTGTCAGGTCAGGAGGAAGCCACAGAATAAAAAGACGGCATGCGAGACTTTTAAAAACGTGTCGTGTCCTTACGATCGGGAATACGCGACTCTCGAATATCAAAGCACCACCAATGCATTTGTATGTCGGCATTCTGCGTCACCACATCGAGCCGTTCATCAAACATCGCAGTGCGCACGTCGATCCCGTAGGATCCGCATGGCGGGTTTCTGTCACCTGTGGATAGCCACCGGGGACGCTGACGTGACGTCACTGCAGCTCGCGCACGCGTCGCGTTCATTTCTGAGGACCTGCTCAGAGGACGCGTCAAATGAACGCTGGGAACGCGTGGCCGCCATAATGCGTGTGCGTAGGCGTTGTGAGCGTGAAGTATAGACGAGCCCTTAGTCTGACCGGAGGAAGCTGACTTGTCAAGCACAGGGTGAGAGCCTGAAATCCGTAACTCCTATAGAAGAAGAGCTATGAGGACGTGGCGAAGTCAGTGAATACGAGACGGGACTGTCCTGCTCCATCTGAAGGCCGCCATATTCAGTGTGTGCTTGGAATTCGGCTCATGGCTCGCAGGGACTGAAAGATCCGTCGTGCAGTTTTCAGACTTCAAGAGTGAAACAAGACAGATCAGCTTTAAACAAGAACCTTTTGTTTTGCTCTATCGATTTCTTTCTCTATTTTTGTGTGAAGTGTTTGACTTTCAATTTTTACTAAAGCTTTAAAAACAAAGATATCTGGAATGATTTCAACACGTCCGCGTATTGCAGAATCCCATGAAGCCATGTAAAGCTGCAGAACTTTGGTGATTTGGAGACAGGAACTCCACTTGTGTTTGATCCGTTGCTTTAACAGACTTTGATATGCCCGAGGAGGACGGGTCACCAAGCGGACTTTTTACCACAATTTTCCTTCCTGGAATTAGCGAGGCTCGTCTTGGCCACTCGCAGCGATTCTCCTGTCCCTGCCGTCCCACAAACTACAAGTGCCGTAGAGTAAAATCCCAGACCGATGCGATCAAAGCCAGGAAATCACACAGCGTGAATCAAGCGCCTTCTGGTTTCAGTTTGGACATTTATTAAAAATAATCAACAGCCACACTCTGTCTACGAGGAGAGCCACCGGAGCACGGCTGAAGGCACGTCAATACGTTTACTGAACACAGACGACACTCCTGATACGCTAAAGGACGACACCTGCCACCCTTCAGTCGAGCGCACTCTGCCCATCCATGCCCCTTGTTCATTCTGTTAATGGTATTTGGCTGCCTTTGTCTTTGTAAAAATAACTTTATCTACAGTACAAATAACAAAACACAATCCACAACAACACCATTTCACCATAACAAGACGGAGGCATTTTTCCATTTCTTAACCCAGGGGTGGGGTGGCATGGTGGCGCAGCGGGTAGCGCTGCCACCTCGCAGTCAGGAGACCCGTCTGGGTTCACTTCCCAGGTCCTCCCTGCGTGGAGTCGGCATGTTCTCCCCGTGTCTGCGTGACTTTCCTCCCACCGTTCAAAGACATGCAGGTCAGGTGCGTTGGTGATTCTAAATTGTCCCTGGTGGATGTGTGTGTGTGTGCCCTGTGGTGGGCTGGCGCCCTGCCTAGGGTTTGTTTCCTGCCTTGCGCCTTGTGTTGGCTGGGATTGGCTCCGGCAGACCCCCCGTGACCCTGTAGTTAGGATATAATAGATAATGGATGGATGATCGAACATCTACGCTCACAGTAGAACACACGAAGAGGCGCAAGTTAACATTGAAACAGAAGGCTTGGCCTAAAGGCGAAACAGAGCTTATCCAGCCTCAGGCAGCTACTAGAATACTCAGAAGAAATAAAAACGCCCGAGTCAAATCTTTAAACTGGACCCGATCGTACAAGATGGCGTACCGAGAGTCGCAGGAAGACTCAACAAGGCTGCAGTGCCAGAAGAAGCTAAACACGCTGCAGTTCTCCACAAACGTTCACATCTGGCTTCTCTGGTATTGAAACACCTGCGGTGGGCTGGCACCGTGCCCGGGGTTTGTTTCCTGCCTTGTGCCCCGTGTTGGCTGGGATTGGCTCCGGCAGACCCCCGTGGCCCTGTAGTTAGGATATAGCGGGTTGGATGATGGAGGGATGGATGATCCAGGGGTTCCCAAACTCGGTCCTGGGGACCCCCGCGGCTGCGGGTTTTTGTTCCGTTTTTAATTGGACTGCTGGGCTAATTAAGTGAGCTGTTAAAATCTCAGATTCTGTGCTTTAGGGACAACATAAAAATGTGAAAAATAAGTTGGGAAAGTAAACATATACTGTATGTATAATTTTCTTTTTAATGTACTAACCAGTTACATGGGTTATATTTTCATTCTGCTCTTCCCGGTGTTGTAATTGATTTATTAATCCATTATTTCCTAATTAGTGCGTCTGACGCTGAAGTAGCTGCAGCCTCCCGTCGTTCAGTGCCGTTTGCCTGGCTGGGTGTCGGCTCTGCTCCTTTTTAGTTGTCCCTATTAAGACACAATGAAGGGAGCAAACTGCACAGAGAAAGAGCAAAATGGAATGAAGTCAACAAAGGAGAGTTAAGCATCTACTGTTAATCTAAAGCAAAACCAGAAACACTTCTAAATCGCTCTATCAAATCTTGCGACGAGATGTGAGCTTTTGAAGAGAGACACTTTCACGTCCCGCGAGACGGTCAAGTCACGTCATACAACCTTCGGTTCGCAAGTCCCGCGGTAAACATGCAGAGCGGGTTAGAGATAACGGGAGTAGGAAAAGTCGAAAATCTCCAAACAATGAGAGGAAAGATCGCCTGAGCACAAACAAACGGAAAATATGAAATAACGGCGTATGAGGATGTCTGGGGGAGAACGGTTATCGGCTTCCAAATGTATCCCCCATTTAAGAGGGGCTTCGGAGGAACGGAGGGGTCTCCTTCACAACGGCGTGTAGCGCTGGTGTAGGGGTTGGCGAGCGAAGCCCCCTTAGTGTCTAATAAGTGTAAAAATCCTGCTATTGTGCTTTCTGAATGTAGAATAAGAGCAGGGAACAAACAGAGCTAACTAAATGAGCTCAGGGTCATCACTTGTCACCGTCACCGATTGGGAACCTGCCAGCAACACAAACCTGACGCCACGGTGGGGACGCCCGGTCTTAACCAAAACTCTCATCCCTCGAAAGCAGTGGTCCCCAAACTCGGCCCTGGGGACCCCCTGCGGCTGCGGGTTTTTGTTCCAAACTGATTCACAATCACTGATAATAATCGATAACCGCGGATCTCATTTAATCGGCTGCTCTTTTCACTTTTCTCTCATTCTTCTTGTTGTTGTTTTTTTTTTTAATTTATAAGACATCTACTAATATTTTTCAAAAGCTATAAATGCTCAGCTCTCTTTAGTTGTTTTCCTGTGTCGTTTGCTCCCTTCATTTATCTCCAATAGTGACCATTAACAACCAGCATAGCAGACACCCAGGATGATGGAAGCTGCGGCGACTTCAGTGTCAGATCTGCTAATTAGTAAAAAAATCAATGAAACAACCAGAACACTGGAAAAGAAGAATGACAATGAGGGTAAAAATACTGTTAACGACTTTAAATAAAAAACACACTACGTACTCCCCATATAACTGCTTATTACATTTTAATAAAAATCTACCAAATGTAGTTTGTAATTTCTACATTGACTCCAAAAAATAACGACTCACTTAATTCAGCTAAGAGTCCAATGAAAAACCTGCAGCCACAGGGGGTCCCCAGGGCCGAGTTTGGGAAGCGCTGGTATAAAGCATTAGAGCAAACATCCACACGACTCGCACAAGTTCTGCTTTACAATCAACTCCCAATTCCAAAATAGCCACAAGCTCTTCCATCTCTCCTTAGCAGCTGCAAAAAGCCAACTCCCTCTTTCTTTCTTTCTTTTCTTATCCCCCCCCCCCCCCCTTACTGCTAATCCTCCACACAGTCTTTGGCATCGGGGCTATCGGGGGTCCGCTGACTGGTGGACTCGGTGCATCGCAGTGCATTCCTGTATTTTAAGCACCTGAAAAGTTGAGTGCCTAAACTATACTGTACTGGTGAGACTACAACATCCTTCAAAAGGAAGAATCTCTCTCTGTTGTAATAAATAAATCCTGGGACGAGACGAGACTTTCACATCCCGCGAGACGAGACTTTGTGCCAAGAGGTTTAACCAGGCCCGGGCCGGAAATAAAAGACAAAGAGTAGAAGACAAAGCAGAACGTCATGAAGGGGTTTGAAAACGCTGGCGCCATAAACACATCCAGAGCAGGTTAGACATGATGAAAGTACTAAAACTTGAAAGTCTCAAAAAACTGATAGCAAGGATCACATTAGCGCTAACAAGCGGAAATTATTACTCAGTGAAATAACAGAACAGCGAAAAGAGATGGAATATACGGACATATGATGTGACAGAAGAAGTATGTAGATATTGTTTGGCTTTAAACTTTAAGTCAGAGGGACTTGTAGATCATCTAATTCGTGTTGCCGTCAAGGAAAAGTCGTGTTTCTTCCCAACGAAGAGGCCTGTCTGTCAGAATTAAAAGATTTGTTGTTTGGTGAAAGTGAAATCCACAAACACGACAGGCAAAATATCCAAATCTACAATAATCTGTTCACGTTTACATCACTCAATGCTCAGATCGTAGATTCACACGATTCAGGACCTTACGCTAAGAGACTCTGTGGTCCAGCAACAATTAAAGGTACGACAACTTCAAAGAAACCACAATTCGGTCAGGTTTATATTTATGATCACGGAGAGGCGATGCAACAAAGAGTCGAAAGACGTATTAGAAATTCTACAGCCAATAATGGATACAAATCCATACGCCCAAAAGTATCACACTTTACACAAAATTTATCTGAAATACACGGACAAAGAAGTTTTCTTGGATTTCTATACAAATCCGACAGATCCCGCTTGCAGAGATAATAAACCAACATGTGACAAATTGTAGTGGTAATAGTTTCGAAAGATGGAGACATCAAAGACCGAGTTGATATTCGTGTTAATAAAAGCACAGCACAGTTCGCTGCAAGTGGCTGATCTGGGAAATGACGGGCGAGCAGGAAGGCAGAGCCCCCTAATCTTAGAAGATGCAGACTCACAGTACTTCATCATATTATACAATAGTCTAATTGTCCCACTGTGTGACTACTTCGAGATATCGCGTTGAGATTTCCATACAAGTTCAGTCACCGTGAGATCTTCGCTGATGTGCCTCCTCCATTTCTGACACTGAAGGTTTAATAAACTTAACTTCATGTTCACTCCAGTAGTGTTTGCTGTAATGACTGAGACCATTTACTCCTGTTATGGAGAAGGCCATCTTTCACAACCGGAGAGGAGTTCATGAACAAGTGCCACTCAGTCCCATTCAAGTGTCGAGAACAAAGCCACTACCTTGTATGTGACAGTGATTCATATTTAAAAAACAGATATTCAGTTATTAATACTTTACTTCACGATTACACTAAATGATGGGAACATAAAGGCGGTGTGACAGAAAAACCAGGCTGGAAAGCTAAAGCCCTGACTTCTTATTTGGATTCGCCATTTTCAACCCCAGTTCTTGGGACCAAAGTGTCACGTGAACAGTTGATGGGGTCAGGAAGTTACTCACCGTGTCCATCGTACAGCCGCACTGGCTTCCGAGTCGACTGGGGGATTGTCGGGGTCAGTGTGCACAACAGCAGGACCGGACGCCACTGTCATGGCCCCCACAACCGGGGGGGGTTGACAGGGCTCTAGCCAGGGGGCCCATCGTGGGATGAGTAGACATTATGCACAAACAAAACGTATGAACAGAAAGCAAGAATTGATCCTACAGTGTTGAGTGTCAACTTCAGCATAAAATATTTTGAAAACTAAAAACAATATCAAAAAAAGTTTCAGATGCCAATTGGGTTTCACGTTTTCCTTAACCCTGAAGGGCCCGCGTTAGAATGTGGGGGCCACGGCCACTGTAACCACCTTAAGGCCAAACAACATAAAACAAACACACGACCCACAAAAAGCCCAAACTGCACATGGCCCCGCGGTTAATGCCTTCCTTAAAATCAAAGTCCACATTCTCTGAGCGGTTTGTTATCGTGTGGCTGTGGATTACCGCCGGATCGACACAAAATGAAGGGTTTTGAGAGCGGAGATCCGCTTCCCAGGGTTTCTTTCCATTTCTACCGAATGTTAGAAGAGCCGCGCTTACTTCTAAAAGTCCAGCGTCCGTCATGTGCTTTCACTTCACTTAACAACGTCTTGTCATGACAGCCTCCTCCCTCTACTCCATCTTGAAGATATTCAGTTATGAGCATCCCGGCCACCGGCTCGTCTTCGGCTCATCTGCGCCTTTCCTCTTCCGTCTTCACCTCCTTCTGCGCGTGCGCACTCATTCACTCATTCGCTCGCTCGCTCTCTCTCTCTCTCTCTCTCTCTCTCACTCGCTCGCTCGCTCGCACTCTCTCCCTCTCTCTCTCTCTCTCTCTCTCTCTCATTCACTCATTCGCTCGCTCGCTCTCTCTCTCTCTCTCTCTCTCTCTCACTCGCTCGCTCGCTCGCACTCCCTCTCTCTCCTCAAGCCCGCCGGCGCGCTCCTTTAAATCGCCCGCCTTCAGAGTCGCGTCATCCGTGGGCTAAAGGACCACTGCGGCCGTTTTAGCGGAGCCTACTAAATGCCCACCGCCAAAGTCTAAAGGGCAACACACTGAAGGATCGCATGCTCTGGGCACACAACACTCTGAGGGTCCAGGACCCCCAGCTCGATGTGAGGGGGCGCCTCAATGAGCTCTCAACATAACCAATGTGTGTTTTTCTTTGGAGAAGAGAGTTTTTATGCATGTACCCCCCCCCCAATAAATTAAGGGTCAATGAAAGAGATTTGTGGGTGACTGCTGGTTTTGTGTTTGACCCCACAAGGTCATTCATTTAAAAAATGAGGGAAAGGCAGGTCAGCGAGACCCTCTCCAGAGGCAGGTGTCTGCAGCTCCACCACTCCTGTATCTGCACTGGGGGGTCTCAGACTTATGACGGCCTTCACACCGACCACCCCTCACTGTTGAGATTCAACGCCTGGATCATTAGTGAGCTCTGCAGGCTTGACCCAAGGGGGCACTAGGGCAGTGGGGCAGCTGTTTCCATAAATGACCCTTCATGACGCATTAAAGACTAACTTTTTAGTAGGAGGTGGCGCCCCCTTAGGTTGGAGGACTGGACACCACAAGGCTGCCAGATGAGTGATGGTCAAATGGCACTGAGAGTCAATTCATCGTCAGATGAAGTAAACTGTCAGCTAAATCAACAGCTGTGTGTGCAGTCGCGCCCCTGTGGTGGTGCCAAGTCCCCTCTGTTTCCGACTGCTATTCCATCTTTCAATTTTCATCTGAGGTTCAGAGCCCTCCGGTCAGCCCATCTGTTTGCCCAGTGCCCTCGTGTCTAATGTGAAGGGGCACAAGGGCAGCAGACAGAGGAAAGGGACAGAGCTTTGGAGATGCCAGTGCTGCCATTTGACTCCCAATGAACACAGTGGAGTGTTTCACCTCCAACCCAGTCTTGTCCAATGAATGGCCACTGAAGGGGCTGATGGGAAATGAGGTGGACATCATTATAGCTGGAGAGCAGGTGGGCTTGCTGACATTGGCAGATGGAGCTTCTTCTCCCATAAATGTCTGTCTCACTATGATGGCCTCCAGCTCTGCTTATTTGATGGCTTCGCCCTACTGGGCCACCCAGCTGATGTCACTTGTGCCAATACCCATGTGGACAGGCACATGATGTTTGCAGATGACCGTACTGTGACCAGCTGACCAAGTGCCAAAGTGTAAGCAAAGGCATTCTCTGGGGAGCAGTGGAGACGCACATGTGCCACTAGGGGGTGACAGCCTCATTTCATCCAGCTGTGGGGGAGGAAGTCAGGTGTGGACACTCAGATACGGGCAGGGACTGGCATGATACCCACCAGCTCAGGGGCACCAAGGGGATATCCCAGTAGGCATGAGAATTGACCTGCTGGTAACATGTAGGCCACTATCTGCACCAGCAGAGGGCGCTGAAGCCGATGGGCTGTGGGGTCTTTCAAGGACAGGATACGAAGGACAGGACACAATAGAAATGGACACTACTGGCCCATGTTCACCTCTGGCACAGTGGTCACAAAGGAGGGGCTTTGGAGAGCTTGGCAGTGCCATGTGGACCCTTTGATGAGGCAGCCTGACGTGGGGGGCTGCTTTAGTGTTATGTTGGCCTTTTTTGATAAACGAGTCTGCTAAATGAATAAATGGAAATGTTAAATGTATCATCTGTGGTCAGTCTGACCACTAGGGGGCACTCTATTAAAACAGACTGATGTGGCTTCCTTGGGGGTCTCTGCTTTTTCTTCTGTTCAGGTGACATTGTTGGGGGTCTCATCCCACTTGACTGCTCACCTTGTCACCTGTTTTAGCTGCCGTGATCCACTGTCCTCTGTCAGCCATGACACTGAAGCCCCTCTTCACCTGAGACTGAATTCAGGTTAATTTTTCTTATATAGCGCCCCTCACACTGTAGAGGTTCCCACTGCTGCCTTCAACTCTGCTGTGCTGTCAATCAGCACTTTGGGCCAATCAGCTCCCGGGTCTCTGTATAGGCCCCGCCCACAGCACCCCAGTCCTCCACCCCTTTTTGCGGCTGCGTCGTGGGCCACACTTTGTTGTCTTAGGCTGCCTTGTGTTCTCCTTCTGCTTTCCCTGCCATGACAGACACAACACAGAATAAAGTTTGACTCATTTACTAAGGTGGGAGGACAGGCGGCACAAATGGACAGCGAGGACGGCAGATGTGTCTTCTTGTAAAGGGCTGCAAGTGAATTGCCTGAAACAAAGCCACCCCAGAAATCCCCGGTGACAAACGGCAAACTCCAAAGCACGTGCTTACATGTCACCTCCAGCAGGGGGCACCCTGCCTTCACTTTAGACTCCGCAGGGCTGAGCCCATCTCCGTCTACGAGCCCGAGGAGACAAAGTGCATCTCGGTGTTGGCAGCGCCGTTGGCCAGGCTGGCGTCGCCCACGCGCTGCTTGAAGATGAAGGGGAAGGTCTTCTTGAAGGCCTTGCGGAAGTTGGCCCCCATGAAAGCGTAGACGATGGGGTTCACCGAGGAGTTGGAGTAGCACATGCAGTGCGCCCAGATCTTCACCTTGTAGACGGAGTAGGTGCGCCTGAAGTCGCGGCTGAAGGCCTGCACCAGGATGAAGAGCTGGATGGGACCCCAGCAGATGGCGAAGAGCAGCACCATGACGGCCACCATCCGTGAGATCTTGGCGCGCATGGCTTCGGAGCGTTCGGCCAGCAGCTGCACCTGAGGGGGTCAAAGAGGAGAGCTGGAGTAAGGAGTGGAAGACAAAACGAGACGAGGTCAGCAGTCAGAGTCGGAGACGGTGGTGGAGACCCCACTGGAGACTACGGTGGGAGATGGAAAGAGTTCAGCTAGGCACCACGATTATACGTGGGGGGCAACTTCATTGCTGGGGACCCAAGTGGCTGGACCAGGCCAAGGGGTCGCCCACGTAACGCCCGGCTGTGGCAGATAGAGGGTCATTTCTGGAGGGTGGGACCAGGTGTCTGCCCGGGGGGTTGCCAACTGGGATCCCGAGTTGTTTCGTCGTGTGGTGGGTGCGGCAACACGCTGTACCAGTGCATGTGCCCCAACTTGACTTGGTAACTGCCAGCCCAGTTCTGCAGTGTTTGCTGACTCCTCCAAACAGTGACCTGCAGTGCCGCATTCCCACCATGATGAGTGATGAGCACACGTGGGAGCACCTGGAATACGTGGACTGGGTGAGTGTGCCACGTCACATTCGACGGGGTGATGGGGGGTTTAACGGGGGCGTCAATGTCCTTTTTATGAAGCGTTTAACTGAGAAGATGGTGGCCACCAGAAGTTCTTACAATGGTTTATAATAAAAGTTGAGATTTAAGAACAAATGCTGGCCACTCAAATGTGCAAAAGAAGAAAAAGCAACACAAAAACAACGCACTGCATGTCACTGGTGTCCCTGCATGCACCCGGAGAGGTGGCCCGTGTGATAGTTAGGTGGCAGCATCCCTGGGGAGTGGGAACACCCACAAGGCATGCTGGGAATTGTAGTCCCATGGGGAAGCCTTGATGGGTTCCTGTTGTGCCACCAGAGGGGGCTGTGGTAATTTGTGATCCCTGATCTTGGGGACTTCTGTTTGACCCGGAAGTGCTTCTTTAAAGGGTCCGTGCCCCTGCTCGACCTTACCGGGGTGAAGAGCTGGACAACCCTCACCTGGCAGTGGAGGAATAAAGGAGAGCAGAGAGGAAAGGAACATTTGTGGTTGTAGAGCACGTGAGAGGCTTCTTGTAAGGTGTCGCGGTTCATAAACGTTGTGCTTGAACCCGGGACTTGTGTGCTTGTGGTTTGTATTTGGGGTTTGGGGCGCTCCAACGCCCCCTGCTGGTCACAACAGTATCGTCAGTGCATTGTGTTGTGAAATGTTCAGGTAAGAAAGACAGCAGTTTGAAGGTCAGGTTGTCATCAGGCCGAGGGTGGTGACGTGTCCCGTGTTGATTGGCACACAAGTGATCACTTCACTGGACTTTGCGCACGAATGATAAGGACCCTTTAAACTGATGCCATTCAAGTGGCACGAGGGGGCATTCATTTATCTGCTCCCTGGTGTGGCACTTTGCCAGCCTCCGTCCTTCCTGCTGCACCTCACACAGCTCACTTGGGCTCACAAGTCACACCGTTGGCACTTACTGTCCCCAAACTCAAATCTATCTGGGGTCTCTCTGGCAGCCCTACACAGAGTTGAGAGGGTCCGGCGTGCTGCGCTTTACTTGCTCGACCCTCTGGCCTTCTGAGCCCCACCCCCCAGGGCAGGTTCATATCAGCAAGCTCCATGTGGCCCCGCCCCTTCTGACAGCCCCGCCTCTCTCACAACTGGCTGGCAGGTGCCACCGCATCAGCTGTGTGGTCTTGAACTGGTCAGCTGCCAATTCGATGGCTGCGTTTGCCTTGCAGTGTCACTACTGGCGCTCCAACAGTGAAGGACACCTAACATGTCACCAAGTGACAAGAGTAATTACAAAAAATCCCCCCCCTCAAACCCTTTGAGTTCATGTCAGAGAAAGGGGGCTCTGGAGCCCATCAGGGCAACTCCAGTTAGAATTGCCAGGTAATGGCACCAGGGTGGCTTTAGGGACTTGAGAGGAAGGCTGATGTTTGGAGATGACAAGCAGACTCCACAGACACGAGCCAGCAGCACTGAGCACTGAGCCACCAGTCCGTCACACAATAATACAAAAACAAATAAATAAATAATAAACAATAACAACAATAATAACAATAAGGGTAAAAATAATAAAAATCAGGGCCAGCACGTGTTGTGAGGTGAAGAGGTGGCCACCTCACGTAACAGCAGACGTGCCTACGCTGGCACTCGAGCCCCTGCCACTTCCCCTCTGTTCCCCAGTTCGGACCCTCGTGATCACTCGGAGCCCCTCCAGTTCTGCTGGGCAGGCCACCGTCTCCAATCCCATATACTGTAAAAATAAAGTGGGGTCTCCGATACCCCTGGGCATTTATTTCAAACAAATCCTTCACAAATGTCTGTCTGGTGGTCCTCTTGGCTCGTATTTTGTGGCGTGAAGTCGACGCTCAAGCCGCTCACAGTCAGGCGCTTGTTACGGTGGTCCGCTGCTCCCCACTTCAGTTCCTGAGATTTATTATTTTTTATTTTTATATTGATTTTCACAGCACACAACTTTCTCAGCCTGCCATCTTAAGACGAGGTGATGTTTTGTGAGTTTCCCAGTGATTTTCAGTCATGGCTGACATTTCCATAATTTTGGCGTGTTGGTGTCACACTCTCGTGAAGCCCACCGTCTAGTGTGACATACCCAGTGACTCAGCCACTCGCCCCCCCAGGGTCATAGGGGCCTCTCAGACAACCAATGAGTGCTCATCCTGAAATACGATTTGGTGACAAGGGACACGGAGCTCTGGCTGATGCCTTGTGTTTTATGTGCCACAACAGACTGGAAACAAGAAAAATAAAACAGAGCGTCTGAACTCACTGTAGCTGATAAGCCATCGCACATCGCGGCTCTGCCAGGCAGTTGGCTGTCACAAAATGGTTGAGTGGAGTCCTCAAGTCACTTAATGTGACACGCCCAGTGATTGTCAGCAAATTGACGGTAACGAGACTGGCAACTGTGATCAGCAAATCTGACAGACCCTACGACTGGAGGTGGTGTAACGTGACATCGGTTCTACGTGCACTGAGACCAACCGGGCATCTTAAAAGTGCAGAGACAAGAGAGGGGCTGGCGATGGCAGGACCACCTGACTGAGTTACGGAGGCTCTTCTGACAGAGCTCAGAGGGTTTCATTCTCACAGACTGGCCCAGAGTGTAGTGCCCAAGCAAAGCTGGGTAGATTCAAAGTTCAGTGCCAACTGAACACCAGCTCAGGCATTGGCAATCCGTGCCAGGTGCCCGTATGAACAGAAACTTCCCAGTGAAGTTCACTCCAAAATCAAACCTCGGAAGTCAATGTGGGCAAAAACGTCTCACTGACCTCCTGATTCCATCCACAGGGACCATCCAAAGATGATGTCATTGCAGGCAGGGCTGGCGTGTGCAGTGAGCTGGCAAGGCAGTCACCTCAGGCTGGCATTTTCAAGCACCAGGACTATTTTAACATTCTAAAATAATAAATCAATATAAGAGAGTTCATTGAGTACCCAAAGAATGACATGCCCACCCCGCTCTATATTGGGATAGCACCTTTAACAACTGTGAGACGTACTTTAATTGTAGTTTCAAAATGGCACATAACGCAGATGGCACAGCTTCAGCACACTAAGAACTGCTGAGAAAGAGGATACTGGCATTCATCTTCCTGATTTTGTGTGGAGCTGGCGCACTGTCCTCTCACAGTCCAAAGACATGCAGGTCAGGCGGGCTGGTGACGCTACATTGGCCCAGGTGTGCATGTTTGCCCGGCGTTGGCCTGGCACCCCGTCCCGGTGTTGTTCCTGCCTGATGCTTGCTCGGATTGGCCCCAGCATCCCTGAGACTCCACTCAGGATAAAGCAGCTCTGGCAGACGGCTGGGTGGGTTTTCCTGATCATCTCACGTCGTATCTCGTAGAAGTTGATTGTGCCATTTATAGAATGTTAAGGTGTCAGTGACAGGGGCAATGGCTGCTAAACGCAGCTTTTAGCTGGCAGGGCAGCATTAGAGTGTGCCAAGGCTGACCCCAAAATGTGTCTGTGTTTTTTAAAAATCCTATATTTCTATATTTCATTTTGTTATTTATTATCAAATTGTGAATTTAATGTATTGGCTTGTGCCTGTTCAGGTGTCCAAAATGTACCCTCCATTAACGTGCCCAACCTGATGGCAATCTATCAAAATGTGCCATCCAAATAAAAAAAAAACAAAATCTGATAACACCAAAAACAAAAGGGTCTTTATTTTTGGTTATGATTTAGTTAATTGTGAGGGGGTGAAGCGTGTTTAGGGTCTGTGGTGGGCCCATGGTGGGTGAGAGCAGGTGCAGGTTAGAAACAGGGCAGCTCAGACGTCACGAGTGTGAGTGTGCGAGGGCAGTATGTGGCCCGTGGCGGCGGGGCAGGGGGCCAATCGGCTCTGCTGTCCCTCATTGACGCCCCCCATAGGTCGTTTGGTGCCCCTCCTCTCACAAGACGTATAAAATGTCAGAGCAGACGAGAAGGAGGGGAGAAGAGGAAGATGACGAAGAACGAAAGTCGAGGACGTGAAGGGAGCCGCCGGTCGGGATGTCCTGAGGTGGAGTGACAGGAACGGCGCTCCAGGGGTGGATCACGCCTTCGGAACTGAGGAGCAGGAGTGGTGGTGGGCTTCGGGGGTCTTGGGGGATGCCAAAGGAGGTGGCAGGATGAGGGAGCCGGGCACATGAAGTGTCCCAGTGGATGCTGGCAGAAGGTGGCAGGGACAGGAGAGAAGCCAACGGTGATTTGATTGACGGATTTATTGATTTTATTTTTACTGTGTCTAAGGATTTCTTTTTACTGATTTTGTTTTGCCCCCCATTTTGTTTTGGACACTTTTTTGCACTTTTGCAACACAACTGTTATTTATGCCCTCATTCGCCTGAGTCCATCTCAGTTATAGCACCCATGACTGCGGGCACCTGGGCATCACATGCTTACTGCATATAAATAAATCCTTTGGAAGAAACCTCATCCTGCGTAGCGTCCCGGTGAGCCAGTGGCCCGTGTGACCGTCACTACATGTAACCGCAGTCTTCACAATTCCATACGCGCCCAACGCCTCATTTACATGCACTGCCTTCAAAAATGGCGAGCAACGTTTTCATTATTAAAGTTCCACAGTTTATAGCGCCTTGCCACGCCACGAGTGCCAAGCATTTTGAAGCTTCACGTCACTGGGTGGCACTGGCGTGAACATACTGATGACGTCACTTTGTAAAATTCTGATCATTTCTGTCACTCTATTAAGGTGACAGCCACAGTTGTGACGTGTCTTTGAAGTTTGGTTTAAAGTGCTGGCGCCTTTCAGCTTGCAGGTCACTCTGAATCTGCCATGCGTGCCAGCTGGGTGACATAGCCAGGATGGTCTTCACAGTCAATTTCTTGCAGTACTTCACACGCACATGTGTTGGGATTGTCTGGACGGCTCTGGTGAAGGTCTAGAGGACTTGACACTTGTGAACTTTGACCTTTGAATGAGGGTCTTAGTCCTCACCTCCCACTCCAAACGTTTGGCTCACAGGTAACGGCCATTTGGGGTCGAGGAGCGCAGAGGCTCCCTGGATTACATGATCAGCCAGTTCATCGGGTGCCCACAGAGAGTGCATCTGTCATGTGAACCTCCTCAAGCCATAGAGGGACCTCACGGTGGGCACAGGGGCAGCAAACTCAACTTCAGGGCGACTTGGACTTGGGGGGTCATTGAGGAAAGCCACAGCCCCCTGGTCCAGCTCTGTTGTTCTTGTTCCCAAACCAGATGGAAGCTGGCAATTCTGCAATGACTTCCACAGGCTTGACCAGAACTCCCAGTTTGACACAATGTGCCCCATAACATTCAGGTCATACAGAAATCTTGGCCAGGGCTGGCATGACCAGGCACCTTATCAGACATGGTAAATGACCTCCACAACCCCCCAAAACCGTATGTGTCATTGTTTGCAGTGGCCCCCCATCTCCATGACCAAGCCTAGACAGGACACCCACACAGCGCCCATACCGTACCTGGTAGGTGTTGTCCGATGGCTCGACAGCTGGATGGCCCATCTGGTAGAGCATGGCGGTGTAACAAATGCAGATGGTCACCAGGGGGAGCAGGTAGACGGCCAGGAAGTTGTAGAGGATGAAGGCCTTCTTGTGGCTGGCGCTCGGGAAGTCCTCCACACAGTAGGTCCGCGGCCCGAACCACTCGCCGTCGCTGATGTGGTGGTACACAGGCACTGGGATGGATGCCACGAATGAGCCTGAAACACAGGTGCAGAGCAGTGGATTAAGAGTCGTGACAAAAGGGCAAGCTGTGACCCCCTGTGCCCAAAGGTGGCATCCTGCTTCTGCTTATGATCACAGGGGCTGACCCCGAATTCACTGAAAAGGACACGTGAGACCTGCAGCGGGCACGCAAGGGGAGGTGCACTTGTGTCACAAACACTGGCATCTAGTGGGCACTCCTCGTGGGCTTCAGGGTGTGGCTCGCACCACATCCCACCACAAGACAGCACAGGAGAAGTGACAGACACAAAGAGCCCATGGCCACACACAGTTATCAGGGAGTTGACAAGTGACCTTGCCCTTAGTGTGCCAGTCTCTGGTCACCATCCTCGCTGTCCACACATTGGCTGCCAGTGTGCTCAAGAGGTTAAAGGGCTGTGAGGGACAAGGTGACCAGTGACCCCAAGACACTGCAGTACACCATGGGACAGAAGGCACGATCTGAAAGTGGCCAAGTTTGTCCAGCCATTGCACCCCTTTAACCTGCCTCAGGATCACAGGGGCTGAAGGCTATCATGCCAGCACCAACCCTGGATGGGGTGCCAGTCCATTAAGTGGTGGTCCCCCACAATTCCAGGACCTCTCTTCAGTACCCAATCCTGTGGCCTCCTATGAGGCAGCCATCAATCAACCATTACTCAATGTCCCCAACCTGGACAAGGACAGATTAGGTGACATCCTACCAACCTGCTCAAGTTGTGTACCACCCTGAGGTCATCCCAAATTCATTACCCATGGATGTCCACTTTAGTCACCACTGCCACCATCTTGGCTCAAACAGTCTGTTAGAGGTGAGAGCCCACCACAGCCCCCCAGACTCTCTCACCACCCTTGTGGATCTACTGGGTCACTCCCCTGGTCAGTACAGTATAAGGTGGCTTCAGGTCATAGATAAAAAGGACATTATTTGTCCTCAGGTGATACAACTCCATTGCCATTTGCTGTCCGTTGGCCAGAGTCATTTTTGTGTCGGACCCCCACGGCTACAAACATCTGACTGCTTGGATTCCACACAAATGGGCCATTTGTCCCATTCACATCCATCACTCTGCCTGCGGGGCCTTTAGGTGGCATCATTTAGGGCGCTGAAGTCAGAAAGTCCAAGGAGGCAGAGTTCTTGGCAAGGGTCCCTCAAAGAGACCCTCTCATCCATTGGCAGTTTGATGTCTGAAGACCCAGCAGGTAAATAATAAACACAACAGGACAACCGACGTTACAGAAAAACATGAAGAGCAACCACTGAAAAGTTAAAAGACCAGTAAGACCAAGCATAACAAACACAGAATGGGGCATAGAGGTGCCCAGTGTCCAGCCCGGGGGCACAAACACCAGGCTGCCATACTCACCCAGCCAAATCCCGAGGCTGACGGTGGCAGCCACCCTCGAAGTCCTCTGCCGCAGGGAGCGGAACGGGTAGACGGTGACATACCAGCGGTCAACGCTCATCGCGGTCAGTGTCACGCAGGTCGCTTGGGCAGACACCTAGAAGGAAGACGAGATGGGCATGTGACCACATGGCCATTGAACGCCAGCTCATTCCACGCATCAGGCCAGAGGTCAATCAGAACCCCATATAGCGCCTTGCCTACTGGACACCTCATCGAGTGACTTTGCATTTACTGCCATCTCCCATTTCACAGACTGGTGGCGAGTGGGCACTGTGCCTGTTACCTGGGCGGTCCCAACATGTAGGGTACACCAGGGAGCACAAGACGTGTGCCCGTCATCTGCTGCAGACACAGCCATAAGAGGGGCTATCAAAGCTGGGGCCCCCATAGTGTCCTGACCCAACTGTTAGGTCAAAGAGTGAAAGACAACGACCCACCTGCTGGATGTAATTGACAAACTTGCACATGAACTCTCCAAAGACCCAGCTGGGCATGGGGTACAGCATGGCAGTGAAGGGCACGCAGCACACGAGGAAGATGATGTCGGTCATCGCCAGGTTAGCTGAAAGAGACAAAGAGCTGGAGGTCACGCCACTTCTTTACCAACGCCACCCACCCTCATGGAAGGTCAGCAGGAGGCCAGTAAGACCCACAGGCGTGTGAACACATGGCAGACGACGGCCAGCAGGGGGAGCAGCAGCCCACCAGACAAGTCTGCCATGATGTCAGAGACTAAGAAGTTGGCAAAAACTCAAGCTTCATATCGATACATTTT
This sequence comes from Polypterus bichir lapradei, assembly GCA_026402145.1. NCBI lineage: Eukaryota > Metazoa > Chordata > Cladistia > Polypteriformes > Polypteridae > Polypterus > Polypterus bichir. Next base: position 7,697,089 of record JANRMT010062789.1, on the reverse strand, counting down.
AGGAAGAGAAGTTCACAACCGAAATGGTCTGTGGCATGGAAGGGTCGATGAACGGACGGGGGGTCCGGAACACCAAACATGTCAGTCCCTTTTAAAAGCCATTGGAACAACCAACCAGCAAACCTACAGAGGAAATGCCTGTGGAGACCTGGAGAACGGGCACATCATGGGCCACACATTGACAGCCGACACTTCAGGTAGCGACTCTCGAGGGGAAGAAGAATTCGGGGCTTCTTAAATGAAGTCGTTCTGGGTAACTTTTTTTTTTTTAAATTTCCTCCCCAAGTCAAACAAATGGCGTCCTTAAAGTTGCGTCTGGGCGTGCGTGCCCGTAGTTGACGTGAGTTCAAGAGAAGTTTGCCCAGAATGACTTCATTCAAGAAGCCCCGAACTGCTCGTCCTTTCAGGGGTCGACACCTGACGTGTCTGCTGTTACTGTGTGGCGTTTGATGGCCGACGATTTCAATGGAAAGATTTCGGTCCAGTCCGCCGACGATTCACCAATCAGAACGCAGCACTCGCTAGAGCCCGCCCTCTCAGTTTTGACGGGTGAAAGTGACAGGCGCGCGCTTCATGAGGCGTGCGCGGTGACTGAAATCAATCAATCAATCAATCAATCAATCAATCAATCAATCAAACAAACAATGAAATAAATACTTAAAGGGATAAGCAACATAAAAGCAGGTCCTTGTCACAGCGCCTTGAGCCGCCCTCAATTGGCGAGAAGCGCTTTTCCAAAAATCTGCCGTCTCGAACCGTTCGTAATCGCACCCCTTTGTTTGAATGTGCTTATCGCGACATTTCACAATCCATTCACTGCTTGGCGTATTCGCTCATTCGTTATAGCATTCCCTCCGTAAGGCGCTATATACCTGGGGCGTGGCCTACTCACCGATGTAGAAGTTGGTCACCGTCCTCATCTGCTTGTGCTTCGTGATCACGTAGATGACCATTGAGTTACCCGCCAGCCCCACCACCATGAGGAGCGCGAAGAACAGGGGCACCAGCCAGGCGTCCATCAGGAGCGGGGGCTGAGCCGCGGGGGTCGAGGCGTTCCGGCAGATCGGCGATCCCGACTCGTTGCATGAGGAGCCATTGAGCTGCCCGGCTGTCTCCTCGGACATGTCTATGAAGAAGGTGGAAGTGTCCTCATCAGACTGGGGGGCTAAAGTCGGAGCGACGCTTTTGAGTTCGTCTTCCCTTCGGAAAGGCAGAGATAAAGTGGAGGAGAAGAGGGCGAGGGGGCTGCAGACTAAAGACACCCGGACCCTGACTGACAGTAAAATGGAGGAAGATGAAATGGAAACATCTGACGGCGTCGAACACCCTCAAGGCCGTCGTTCAATTATATAGCGCCTTTCATCTTAAACGAGAGCACAGTGTCGCTTACCAGAAGCTTAAATGGCAGGTGAAGGGCGCAACAAATTCGACGGCGACTCGCCGCCAGCTCTCGATGTCAGACGTCTCGGAGACCCCAGTGACCCCCCGGGTGTCCATCTGAACGACGGCAGGACAGCTTTTCATGAGGTTTTGGTCTTCTGACTCCTGGTGTGCTGACAGATATAGCGCCTTGACTCGACAGTAGCTTCAGGTGTGCTCGACCAGCTCCATTGTCCACAGATCAGATGCCATTTGCCTTCCGCTGTCGCCGGCTGCTTTTCGGAGAGCCGATGGCTCAGCAGACCAGTCTGGCGTTATTTATACGTACCTGCTGGTTGGGGGGGGGGGGGGGGTTGGCTGAACACGAGAGACCCCCAGAGCAGGAGAAGGAGGCGACGGCGGCGTGGTTTGACCTGCGCACTGGGCGGGCGGGCGATCCGACTTTGACGTCACGCCTCGACTTTTTGTTGGTTTGACTGATGGTGGGCTTCTCAGTCGGGAGCAGCAATTCGCCGGCCTCTGGCCCTCCGAGCAGTGAGAACAGCAGGACTAGTCGCCTTGTCTTATATAGCGCCTTTCACTTTAGACACCGAGTCTCATTTGCTCTTGTAGTGAATAAAGAACGACTTTGTGTTTGGTTTTTCGCACACTTGCCGCATGTTGGTTAGACGCGAGACAATTTCACACGTGACCACCGGTACGAAAGACACTATATGAAGTCCTTCAACGGTTCTTTTAACAAAATAAGAAGATTAGGTGAGCAGAGAGTAGTGACCATGACCAAACCTGAAACCGACGTCTCGCCTCACACATTCAGTGGGGCGGTGGGCACGAAAGGCGCTATATCAAGGGTTTTCTTTGTCTTTTATCTCAGGCTCCCGCTGATCTGACTCCCAAGGCTCCTCTGGAAAGCTGACAGCCACGCCCGAAGGTCTCCCGTCAGGTGGGCTCGCAGTGGTCTGTGCGCCGAAGAAACAAAGAGCTGACACACTCGCGGTGTGCACTGAAATAATCATCATTTATATTCATATAGCGCCTTTCTCACTTCTCACAGAGAGGCCCCGCCACTCGAACTCGTCAGCTCCTTACTGCGAGGCAGCAGCGCTACCACTGCTCCACCTGCGCGAAAGACACCATTTGTGCTCGGAGTTATATATCTGCGGTTAGTCGGCGGAGGTCAATTAATTCGATTTGACTTCAGATCTTCATACTGTTGTCAAACTCGTGATTGTAATTATTCAGTTTTATGTAAAAATTCAACTTCACGAGAAAAAAAACTCAGCTTTAATGTAAACCCCAACAACGTACCCGGACATTGACGCTAATAGGCGCGAACTCCATTTATAATAAACGAGAAAAAGCCCCCCAGTAACCCCCTATGAAGACACGTTAATGGATTCAAGCGCGTGATCTTCAACGTGCGCCGATGGTCACCCCGAAGTCGCCACCCTGCCATTAAGTAGAAATAAAACAGAGAGGCTCCCGCCTACACCTGCTTTCCTTTAATCCTCCCTTCATGTTTTGTGCCCTCCACTGTGACGGCGGCCCGACGCGACCCTGGCCACCTTCTCTCCCGCCACACTTTGTTTATGAGTACCCCTCAGCCCCCTCCAGTCACTTAGGACCCCCATTTTAAGGCGCCTTTTGATCTTCACCCCTCACTTTCCCAGCCACTGCTGGCTGTCCGGTCATATACATGGCGCTATATAAAACACAGAGGAACGGCACGCAGTCCGTTCAGATGGCACGTGCGTTTACTCAGCCAGAGCTGCTCGTTCGTTACATGATATAGCGCCTTTACTCACCGATTAGTTTAGTTGGCTGACGCTTTTATCAACAGTTGACGGACACGATTGGTTCTTTTCTTTTGTTCTTCCAATTAGCGCACGGACAGGTGGGGGTGACTTGCTCAGGGTCACACTGTGTCAGTACTGGGATTTGAACCCACCACCCGAAGCCTTAAACATTCCACCACACTGCCTTTCAAAGAACAGCTACAGGGGTCTTCCGAAAGAGTCGTTTTTGAAGTGTCTGCCCTGTAATCCCCCCGAAGTCTCCTGTATTTCATTTATTGTCACTAATTTGATACTGAAGGCAGATTTGGGTGGGGTGGCCACTCATCGCCCGCCGTACACCCCTCTTGCTGGGGCTCCTGCGGTTTCGAAATCTCAGTGTCCTTCTGCTTCAGACTGGCACCCCAGAAAGTGAGCGTTTGGTGAATTAGGGGGTCTCGTGTCATATTGCGCATGAGCGGGGGATGAGATGGAGAGACAGGCGGCCGGTCCAGGGTGGCATTGAGGGGCATTGAGGGGCTGTTGGAGGATGGAGGATTATATAATAACACAGTGGATTTTTATAGCGCCTTACCTCCGCTCATCCTCCCCGCTGTTCGCCTCTTGACGCCGAAGTCCAGTCTGGCCGGCCGGACCCCAACTAAAGCCCACCGAGGTGACCAATGAGCGCCGGCCCGGACTAGCGGGGGTCACTTCAGCCCATGGGCTGTGCTTGGCCACGTGACTCGGGCGAGTGTGTCTGCCGCGGCAGCTCAGCGATTTGCTCGGCAGGTCCGCACATGCGCAGGCGATCAAACGGCCAGTAAACAATTCAATTAGGGGGACAGGAAGGGAAAGGCGTCCAGGGAGGCTGGCGGCCGCCCACGTCGCTTGAAACGGCGTGGAATCTTTATGAAGAGGGCGGCCTGTGCCCGTTGGCTCTTTCATCTATTGCCACACCACAGTAAGGCAGGGTGGCGCAGTGTTTGGCTCCTCGGTCGCCGTTCGTCTGGACGGTGCCGTTCTCTCCCAAGATGTACGTGACTTGGAATTTGCTCCTTGTGATTGAGTGTGCCCTGCAATGGAGTGGCACTATGCCCTGGGATGGTTCCTGTTATGAGAGTGGACTTCAGAGAGATTGATAATGGAAGGAAGGCAGGTGTGGTAGTGGTAGCAGGTATGGAGTGGGACAACAACGAGTCGAGAGCAATAGAGAAGACGTCCCAGAGGAGGTGCCCAGGCTTGGCACTGAACTGCAGAATGCCAGTGTGGGCTCTGCTATAATCTGGTCACTATGGGCTCCAAACGGTGCAACAATGCCCAGTATGTCAAGGATCACCCACATGGCATTTTGTTTGTTCACCAATTCAAATAGTCAGTCAGTCAGTAAGTCACTCTCCAACCCGCTATATCCTGCCACAGGGTCACGGGGTCTGCTGGAGCCAATCCCAGCCAACACAGGGCGCAAGGCAGGAAACAAACCCCAGGCAGGGCACCAGCTCACCGCAGCCAATTCAAATACAATTCGTTCTTAAATGCCAGGCACAGAGGGTAAAACAAACAAAATTAATAAGCTGGGCACCTAAACAGGAAATAAAAAGTCCCGTGATGGTCTTGGGGTCCACTGGTCCTGATCCCATGTCTTCTGGATGGTCACCATTTCTTTGGCCTGTGTGATCTCATTGGCACCTGACTGGCACATTTGCCCAACTGAGCATCTCTCTTTCTCAGGCTGGCACAGCAGTTCTACATCACAGTTCTTAGAGACCTTTGGTGGTCTTTGGGTAGTGGTGACGGTCGCCTCTTCATTTGACTGGCCAGGTAACATCGAATCAGCATGGTGCGAGTGACTGAGCCCCCTACAGTTTGGGTCCTGCATTACATCAACTGAAGTAACAATAATGATACCTTCTTCTTTTATATAGTGCCTTTCACCTGTCAGGCAGCATCAGAAAACTGATTAGATAGACAGAAACATGAAGGCTGCACCTGAGCTGCTGTGGCACTGATGGCCAAAGGCAGGAAAAGTGGACTGGTACGGGGCCACAGTCAAGGTCAGTGAAGCATGGCACAAGGGCACCCAAATTAGTGGAATGAGCGGGCACACAACTAACCACACAGGCTGGAACACTCTGTGCCAAGCAGCCAGCTGAGACCAAATAGAGTGACTTTCTTGGTGACTGCTGAGCCTGGGGGGATTGGCAACTGGTGGGCAGGCGTGCCGGCTACTCCTGATGCCAGGACACCATTAGGCACTCTTGGCACAGGTGTCAGTGAGGTCCTGTCCTTCAATGATCCCTCTAATTGCCTGGCTGGCACTGGAGGCCTCCTTGTGAATGTTGGCATTGCGCTGCTGAACTTTGACTTTAGCACCCCAGCATCTGAGGTGATGAAGGGCATCTCCCTGACCCAGAAGTGCCCAAAAGTGGCACAGTGACTAAGCACACAGCACTGCAGGTTCAAGTCCCACCGCTGCCTCACTGTGTGACCCTGAGCACGTCACTTAACTGGCCTCCTGATCCCATCAAGCACCCTGGGTGAAAAATACAACAGCAGTGGGCGGCCGGATGCTGAGGTGTAAAAAGTAGCCCACCTGCCACCAAGTCCTGAACCCCATGGCAGATGGCACAGCCACATCCAAGGGCTGGGAGTAAGGAAGGTGCCAAGGTGTACCCGTTGTTTACACCTTCAGCATTCTGGAACCCCTGGAGGGCTGAGCTGATTCTTCTCAAAGTTTCCTAAGAACGTCAAAGCCACCCAGGGGGCCTCAAATGACAAAAGGCTTTGATTGTCACCAAGGCCACCTGCTGGATTCACGTCATCACCTCAAATTGCATAAAGGAGGACTGTGCCAAGTAACTGTGGCATCAAGCAGGACTGCCAGGCACGTGAAGGAGGGGGTACCCACTTAATTACTTCCTTGAGATCCAAAGGGACTTCCAAATCACAAGCGTAGTCTTCATTAAGTGGTATAGTGCGAGAGCAGGCAGGGCACCTGGGGCATCGACGGGTGGACTAAAACTGTGTGCCAGTCCACCGCCTTCACGCCTAAGCCCACTGGGGTCATCCTCTTCCTTGAGTGGCACCGCCTCAGGCCCCCAGGACTTGCCGAGCCTCTATGCATCCCAGTCCAGTCCTCTTCTGGTGACCCCGTCCCTCACGTACTTTGCAGGGGTGTCACTTTGGGACGACAGATAAAGACCCTCGAATGTCAATGGCACTCAAAATGAAAACTCCCAACCCTTCATACGGCCTGGAGGGGGGTCATGGGGGTCCCCAGCCCACATAATAAGCAGCGGCCATAGGACACCTCGGGGTTAGCCTTAGCAGAGAGACACGGGTTCAACACGGCTGGCACAATGAGGGGACGCCGCAGACCACTTTGTCACGGTTTTATTCTTTTCTTGACGGAAATGCAAACTCGGCCTCGATCCTCTACATGCGAACGGTAAACTCGATCCCCTCGCATACGGCGACCCCGCGGGTCATTAAACAATTGCACTCGCTGTAAAATCCACTGAACTACACACAGTGTCAACGCCGACCCCCAAGTGACGCTCCGAGCCCCCCGACTACAACAAACAACACACAAAGAGTGCGACACAAACAAGAAAATCCCAAGTGCTGCAACATTCCTAACGGCGCCACCTACGGGAGTGCCACCCCTGGCGCCGTGCCCATAGCGGGCGAAGCTCAGTGGCACCCCCCTCCCCCGCCAGGCCCACGGGGTCAGCTCAGTTGCTCCAGGTAGGTGGAGAGCAGCAGGCCGGGGGGCAGGAACTCCTTCTGGTGATTGACGACTCTGGTCTGCCGCTTGCCGTCGCGGTCCAAGCCTGCGGAGAGAAAGACAGAGAGGGGGACACGGCGGTCAGTTCTGGTGGTCACCAGCGAGACCCTGAAACCTGCACAGCAGAGAAGCAGCGCAGAGCAGGTGGGCCTCTAAAGTGACCGTCCATCTACTGGACAACCGGCAGGAGGAAAAATAAAAGAAGAAAACACGAAAAATGCAGGAGCGGCGGCCATCGGGAAGATGAATCCAAGTGGGAGACAAAGAGCTACAAAATGGGGGGGCGCTCTGTGGGCACGGAGGCGGGAAGTTGGCTGGTTGTAGTGCCTTCTCAGTCCACTTCAGGCTCTCTCACCAGGACGGGCGGCCCACCACAGGGACCCCCAGTGGCAACCTGCAATTTTCAAGTGACAAAACCTCAATAAATCACAACCTTGAAGAGTGAGGGCCTTCATTGCTCGAGGAGGACGGGGGACTTGAATGGCTACTCGGTTACGACTTGACTACGCCGGCTGACCGCTACGGGCATCAGGGGAACGCAGCTTCTCAAAGTGTGGCACTGGAGTGGCACGTATGCCCCCTCTGTCATTTGTTTAATGCCTACTTCATCTTAATCAGGGTGGCACCAGGATTGGTCCCGAGAGGATTATGGGGGTCCCCCTTGGACTTTCACGTGCGCCATTTGAAATATCTCGTCATGATGCCCATCTGGGAGGCACTGACCAGCTTTACTTGATGTTAACACTCAGACATTTTTTTACTTATCAGGATGCATAGCCTGACATTGGCACTGGCACCAGGATGTCTGGTCACCCTGGTAAATGATAGTGTCAGTGACCCTCGTAATATGGAGACAAAGGAGCACCGAGGACATGCTGACCGGCCGAGACGCCACAGGCTCCTCCATTCATATCCAGATGGCCTTTGGTTTTCCTCGAGATGAGGTCACTTCAGTTACGTTACGGGGCATCTGGAGACGCTGGACCACTGCTACAGTTGCACCCCCGTAGCTGAGAAGACCTCATAAAAAGTAAAAATGACCTTCTGATGGCAGAGGTCCCCGCATGTGACCAGCCGGACCGGCCGACAGAGGACTACCTGCTCTCACCTGCCAGCCCACCTGCCCCCCAACGGCTCATGCCAGCCACTTCCTACCCACTGGGGCTTCATTGACTTGTACTGAGGATCTGTTTGCCGTCAGCAGTGGCTATCGGAAGTGAAAAAGAGGAAACTATGCAGGATGTACAAGGAGGAGTGACGGCCATCGAGGTGAACTTGAAAGATGACTTTGTGACTGAAGTGCCACTCAGCGTTTCTGTTTTAAGATGAACGAGTTTGCCGATGCGCCAAGGCTTTGCAGAGGGAGATTCTGAAATGTTAGAGCTGTGTGGGGCACAATGTGTTTAAGATGGTTCTCATTGCAGTGTCTCGGCAAATCTACTCAAAGGGTACGTGTGCCAGGCGTGGGGGTGCCAAGTTGCTTCATACAGACAGACAGATGTGGTTACTGCAGTAGGGGATTCTCACATTATGTGAACACACGTAAAAAGTTGTAGGCTTGGCAAGCAGGGCGCTATGTAGGGATTAAGGTAGCCATCTTAAGACTGGGCAGGAGGTGGTGCCACCTGCCGGGCACCCTTGGCACCTGAGTGCAGTCGATGCCAGAGCCCAACAGAGGGTAGCAGGAGGCCAATAGGGGGAGCCCAAGAGAGAGTGAGAGAGACGGACGGGGTAGCCACTAATTGTCACTGCCACATTCAAAGGTGCAGGGTGCCCACCAGCCAGCTGAAACAAAGGCCTGTGGGAGGGGGGCGTTTGCAGCGGGAACATTTTAATAATGAGAACAAAGTGAAAGAGGTTTAAAATATGAGATATTCAAATTCCAAATGATCGGGTCAGCCCACCTTTACCGATTGGCCCGCCCTCTCCTTCCTTTGGCAGGCATGCCCGTTTTGGACAGGTTGATTCCAACCCAGGCCCACATGCCCTCCTCCTGGGGGTTTTTTTGTTTCCTGCAGACATCCTCTTAAAAGACAAACACTTCCCAGCATGCACCACTCCAAAGGTTACTTCTTTAAATCAGCCCACAAAAACAAGGAAAAAAAAAAAAAAGTAAAAACGGCACACTTCATGTTGGCACTGCTGCTGATGGCATATTGCTTGACCAAAGAATTAAAAGGAATGACAAACCCGTCAGCGCTCCTCTTCCTCTTCAAGTCTTTTTCCTTGTTTTGTGTCGCTGTTACGTATTTTATGATTTTGCCCTGTCAGGACAGGACAGGTCAGGACAGGTCAGGTCAGGACAGGTTGGTCAAGCTGAGGGGGCGTGGCTGACGACTGCTGCTGCTGTTGAGGCCCCACCCTCAGGCTATTTAAACCCCGCCCCTGATGTAATGGCCGCAGTTGCTCTTCTTCTTAAAGTTTGGAGCTCCTGGTTTTCGACTCGCTGCCCTCGCCTTCACTTTCTGCTTCTTCAATGAGATTTCTGTGCTTCTGCATCCGACTGTCCTTTTTGAAACTCCTTCACTATCCATCTTAACAAAAGGACACGTGTCTGTCTGTCTGTCTCTCTGTGTGTCCAGTCGCTATGGTAACGAAGAAAATGTTAAAAAAAGAAAAAGATAATAAAATGAAGGATGTAAAAATAAGAACAGAGGTCTCATCGACCATTCCTGTTGTCTGATGTTACATGCTGGCAACAGCAGCAGGAAGCAACCCTCCTGCGCCCGCTTGGGCAATATGAACGAGGTGTAAATCCGCCACACTAATGACTGGTAACTTCACATGGTGGGCAAAGGACGAGCAAAAATAAGCAACGTGCACGTCAAGAAAAGCCCGACATGACACAACAATGCCAGAACCGCTACACCTGGCCAGTGCCCTCGCTGCCAATGCCACCGCGTCTTCTTCCCAGTGAAACCCTTTGATTGTGTGAGTGCTCAGTTTAGGAAGGGGCAAAAATGGGTGGCAGGGAGGGAAGGGATTGGGTGGGCACTGCTTTACCGGACAAAATGAAGGGGGTGCAGGAGAGTCCTATGCCACCCCCAAAGTCACATGTGACTGCAGCCATCAGTGTCATAAACGCCTCTGTTCACAGTTGGTGGCCACTCTGCATTTGAGGATGGCACACATGAGAAGCCTGAGTGAGCTCACGCTGAGAACACATGGCGGGTACCAAAAAGGAGGAGATTACAGAGACACAAAAAGCAAAATGACAGATGCCAGAGGAAACAGAAAATGTGCAGGCGGGGACGAGATGACAAGACACAGCGCCCTGGAAATGTCACAGCTGGGCACCTTCTACACATTAAAACAGCCATGCAGAGCCCGTAGGAAAAGGGAGCGGGCTGGAAACAAAGGGCACAGCAAGCAGGGCGGCGGGTAAGGTGGGCAGGGCGACACACAGATACTCACTGGCTGAGGTCAGCGCCATGTACTGGCAGACACCGTGGAGCAGCAGCCGCTCGTAGCTGGAGAGAAGGACACAAAGACACAGAGTTAGGGGGACACCAGGGCAAGGGTGGGCTTGTCTACTGACTGGCGAGTGTCACAGTGAGGACACCCAGGTGACCACCACAGTTAACAAACCTGCCTTCTGTAAAGGGAGGGGCAGCAGCAGCCAAGCCTTGGCATATTGTGGGCACCTGCTGTGGAGGATCACGGGCCCACCAGGTTGAAAAGGCCCAGCCTACACAAATGGGACCCCCAGGTAAAACAGACTGAGGCCTTGACTCAGGGCTCCCCAACACATCTGGCACCTTAATGGGTCAGTGTGCCACTAATATAAAATAGCAGATGCCCTAAACTTACAGTTTACTGAGATGTTTACAAGTGAGCCAGTGGATAACATCAGAGTGGTAACAGGGACTACTAAGGAGGTACTGAGGGATTTGGAAACCGTAGAGAGAGAAGAGCTGTGATGATTAAATAAGAAGAAATCAAACAATTCACCAGGCCCAGATCAGATTTACACTCGAGGACTTAAGGAGGCTGGCGAGTTCAGATATGAACCCTTGACACATATCTTTAGGAAGTCACTGCGCACTGGAGAGATTCTGAAGGACTGGAAAATGGCAAATATCATCCCATTATATAAAAAGGGTGACGGGGCAGATCAGAGCAACTATAGGCCAGTCAGCTTAACGGGCGTCACAGGAAAAGTAATGGAAGGAATTATTAACGAGAAGATGGAGCAACACCTGGCAAGGGAAAGAGTCAGGGTGGGCTCAGATGAGGGGGGACGTGTTTGACTAACAGGCTGGAATTCTATGAGGAGGAAACAAAAGAAGACGACCAGAGTGGAGCAGATGAGATTATTGATGAGGACTTTCAGAAAACATTTGATGAGGTGCCACATGAGAGGGTGCAGAATTGGCTCAGACACAGGAAGCAGAGGGTGATGGTGTGAGGGACCTCATCAGAACTGGCCGATGTTAAGAGTGGTGACCAGCAGGGGGCAGTGCAGGGGCCGCTGCTATTTTTAATAAATGATTTAGATAGGAATATAAGGAACAAGCTGGTGAAGTTGGCAGATGATACCAAGATAGGTGGATTAGCAGATCATTTGGAATCCGTTATATCATCACAGAAGGACTTGGACAGCAGGCAGGCTCAGGCAGATTTGTGGAAGATCAAAATCAATCTCAGTAAATGTAAAGAATTACACATAGGAAGTAAAAATGTGAGGTTTGAATACACAATGGGGGTCTGAACATCAAAAGTCCACCTTATGAGAAGGATTTAGGAGTCGTAGTGGACTCTAAGCTGTCGACTTCCCGACAGTGTTCAGAAGCCATTAAGAAGGCTAACAGACTGTCAGGTTATATAGCGCCTTGACGTGTGCAGTACAAGTCACAGGAGGTTCTGCTCAGGCTTTATAACACACTGGTGAGGCCTCATCTGGAGTCCTGGGTGCAGTTTGGGTCTCCATAAAGACATAGCAGCACAAGAGAAGGTCCAGAGAAGAGCGACTCGGCTGATTACGGGGGGCTACAGGGGGTAAATTATGAGGAAACATTAAAAGAGCTGAGCCTTTACAGTTTAAGATGAAGAAGATTAAGAGGAGACCTGACCGAAGTGTTTAAATGATGAAGAGCATCAGTCCAGTGGATCGAGACTTGTATTTTAAAATGAGTTCATCAACAACACGGGGACACAGTTGGAAACTTGTGAAGGGTGAATTTCGCACAAACATTAGGAAGTTTTTCTTTACACAAAGAACGATAGACACTTGGAATAAGCGACCTGGTAAACAATAAGACTTGAGGGACTTTCAAAACGCGACTTGATGTTTTCTTGGAGGAAACAAGTGGACAGGACTGGCGAGCTTTGTTGGGCTGAATGGCCTGTTCTCGTCCAGAGTGTTCTACTGTTAATGGGCTAGGAGACTGGGATGTGTTACTGCCCCCTCGACCAGGCCTTACCCACTTGTACCATGTAGGCTGCACGAGGTGGGCATGTGTGGGTACACAGAAACTGTGACACTTTATAAATACAAGTGCCAGGTTGACCCTTTGGCACCCAAACACACCACAGGAAGTCAATGAGTCACACTGCCAATTTTAGGGCATCTGAGTGGAGGCCCAAATGAGTACCACCAAGCGGGATTGAAAAGGGCCAGGGTCTGCCCTATGCAGTCTGATGCCTAGTGGTGGCACCGGTGGTCCCAACATTTGAAACGCACAGCCCAATGAAAAATCAAAGTAGAGTGGGAGGACAGCAAAAGTGGGCCAATGCCAAACACACAGCTGGTCTGCCTCAAATGTGCACAGAGCTTGGCAGCATCCCATTTTAAACTGGCACACTCGGCCCACCCGCCATAACCCAGATGAGCACACCTTAATCTAATAAGTGGCATCCATCCGATTCGGCGCCGATTTGCATTTTTTCCAGACACTTAGGTAATCAAATGAAGCCCACAGATTACAGTTGGAGCCAACTTAAGGCTGGACTACCCAGGGTGCCCACAGTGCCATTTCTATGGTAACAGCTCCATCCTCCTGCCACCAAGTTTAGGACTCATGGCATTGATGACCACCCGCTCGCCCACCCACCAGCCTGCACCCATGTCCTGCTGTTGGCACCATATGCTGGCCAGAAGCTCCAATTCAGCCAAGAACGATGAACGGCGGTGATGGCCACTCCAACAGCAAGTCGTGTTTCCCAGGGGGCTCTTGTTGGACCCTGACCTTCAGTGGTCCCATGCGGTTTGCTCACAGCCACTTCTCTTAACTGTGCAGACCCCCAGGATGCTCTTTAAAAGACCCCGACTGAACAAGAGGCCAACATAACAGGCTGAGATGGACCTCCAAGGTGCAAGAGTGGCACAAACGGAGGAGGAGGAGGACTTTCAGAGCCACTCCACAGACTCCCAGTATCAAGGTGGTCTCTCGCAGTAACGTCCCTGTGTCACTCAATGACAGGACACAAAAGCAGGACTCAGCCTGAAAACGTCAGGTCTCTGTGGTTCACCACCTAAACTGTGTGGAGGACGACCACCACCACCACCCAGCTGGGTTCAGCTGGCACAGAACAGCAGTCGGGTCACCAGACGCAATACTGAGAGCTAAATTGGCAACATTCCCTCAGCCACTTGTGCCAGTGCTACTAAGCCGTCACCAGCAGGAGGCGGTGTGGGCCTTCATGTTGAGGGCTCTGAAACCAAGCACTGCAATGGAAGAAGCAGAAGACCACCATTGCAGCAGATGGCAGCAGAGAGGCCTGCCAAAGAGCCACCGTGGCACTAAGGCAAGGTCCGTGGACAAAGGAACACCAGAAGATGGCACTCTAGCCTGGTGCCTGTGCTCCAGAATGGAGGTGACCCCGAGAGTCATCTCACACATGGGGTTAAAAGGCTCTTATGGCCTCAATGCCCTTTGGATCTGGTGGTGGGAAAGAAGAGAAGGAACAGAAGAAGGTGGCTGGGTAGGGGTGGTCTAGGGTGGGTGGGCAAGGCATACCAGACGGGGTGCAAGTCCTGAGCAGGAAGGTCAGTGGAGTGGATGCAATTTGCTTGTCCCCGTCCTCGTCTTTAGTAGTTTTGTTATTTTTAGTAACTTTGGCCTCTTTGGGGACAGTGAGCCCCCCGTCATGTGCATCTCAGAGTCCGACTCGCAGCGCGGTGTACGGTGGTCTCCATACCTCAAGGAGAACCAGCAGCACCCGCACCAGTGTCCCCACTATGAGTGACAAGGAGAAAGTGAAGGAGCTAAAAGTTTTCAGACGTTAACCAGGACAGCCATGACAGAAGAAGATGGACGCCAGTGGCCAAGCTGGTCGAGTCAGCGTCACACACTTTGAACCACAGGAAGGACACATGGAGCAAATGAGCAAACTGGGGCGGTCACGTGGTGCAGTGAGGACGCTGGCCCAGCTCCTGCTTCAGACTCACCACCTGGCCCTGTGCAAGCCCCCCGTCCGACCCACTGGCATCTATTCTGCCATGTCCAGCCTTGGCGTGCTCGGCTGTTCAGGTGGCTCCTTTGAACTTCTACTTTGCCCTGCTTAATAAAAACGGCTCCTCCATCTTTTTGCTCTCCTACCTGTTCTCCAGCACGGCGGTGTAAACGGATTGAGGATGAGCAGAGAAGAATGTCCTCAGGTCCTCTTCCAGGCAATCGAGGAAGGCCTGCACAAGAGACAATGGTGCCACGTTAGGTGCCAGCGGGGTTCCAGAATGTGGCGCCCAGTGGCTCTTCCTGAAACTGAGTTCCTTGTCTTAGCAGCTTACCAGTTCTGTCTGCTACTGGGTGACATGAAATACCAAGAGGGCAGGGGAGTCCCATAATAGGGGGAGTGGCACCAAGTGACAGGGCTGTCCCCACACTCATTAAATGGCTTTTTACATTTCTCCCCAGTGAATATGGCCTTATAAGCTGGTACGGTGCCCTGTGCCCCATGTGCCATTTCAGAAGATAATGTGACTGAATGCCCATTTGTGGCAGCACCCTTAGGTCACCGTAAATGACAGAAGCTGGGGAGCCCCCTTCACATTAAAAGTGGGTCTTAAAGGCCACCTTGCCAAGTGGAGAGGTGGCAGTCAAAGTGACAGAGTGACGCGTGACCACCGTCATGTCCTACCGATCCTCTAAAAATTGAGGACCAAAGTGGCTCATAGGGCTGTGAAAAAGTATTTGCCCCCTTCCTGATCTCCTCTGCTTACATGGTGGGTTCAAGCCAGCTGAATCCCCCGACCGCTTGTATTTTCTGCTTTGTTTTTTTTTTTTTTGTTTTAATGAGAAAAATACAAAAAGAAACAGGATGTACAAAATGACAAGATAATGAGATAAAACCCTGCGAGGAACGAAATAAACAAAAACAGAGAAAGTGACTAATGTGGCGTCTGCATCAGAAAGGCTGGTGGTCTGCAGCCAGACTGAAAATGAATGGCAGTATGGGGGGTACGTTCTCATCACCCATCTCACTGCCCGCCACGAGCCTGGTGACCGAAAGTCACTCCCTGATGTTGGAACGAGACGCTCCATTAGCCCTCAACGCAGAGACCTTAACAGGAAAGAGGGTCTCCAAGAATCAACAGTGACAGGAGGTTCTTCACTGAGCGGCCTCGGCAAGTTGGGCAGCGATGGCACCCAGAGAGACGACCACTGCTGGCCTGGACTGAGGCAGAGTGTGGAAAGCTAGCAGAAGAAGAAAAACACGAGGTGAGAGAAAACGGGAATTGGGTGTGTTTAATGGCCAGGCAGGGGTCCTAAAACATGTGGAGCAAGATTCTGGGGACAGCTAAGGAGCAGAAGTGACAAAAGCGGGTCACTGGATAAACACACAGGCAACCACAGACAGGGGGTACAACAGCAGCACGTGGACAGTTGGGACTGCTGGAGGACAAAGTGGAATTTTTCAAGATGGTGTTACATGACAAGGAAATGGTGGGTGGGAGAACACAAAGGTAAGGGGCTTGGCGGAGGGTCTGCACATAACTGTCAGCTGGGCATTTTTGAGTTACTGTTTTTATGTAAATTTCTGGGAAGTCTCTTTATGCATTAATGGGATTTTGTGGGTGGAGCCACAGGAGGCGGGCCCACCCTGACAGCACTGCTGCTGGCTCCTCCTCCTGGCTTTATAAGCTAGCATAGGGAACAGGGTGGGAACAAACCCCCGGGCAGGGTGCCAGTCCATCACAGGGTGCCACTGATCAGTTAAAATTGGAATTGTGTCTTCACCCAGAATCCCTTTCTCTCACACTGCACTTTGTCTGAAGAGTTGAGGCCTTTCATTGTGTAAAATGGGAAGATACAAAGGATAGAAGAAAGGGGGCAGATACATTTTCACAGCACTGTACAAAGGGACTTCCTACAACACCGAGATCAGACCACAAGGCCATCATAGGGTCCTAACCCAACGCCACCATTCATCATCTGAACCCACTTTCACGTGTGGGGTTGACGTCAGCAGTTCATCCAATTGAAGGTCACGGGGTGGGTACCGATTGGGTACTAGATGGGAGCCTAGTGGTGCCATTCCATCACATGGGAGGTCTTTAGCATAACCTACAAGTCTTCAGGATTTGTGAGGAAAGCCTACAGCCACAGGCACAACTTGGAAACTCCACCCACAATGTGATGCAACTGGCATTGGAGCCCAATCACTGGGAGCACCAAAGCGTTGTGCCAACCTAAACACAGCTGCTCTGCATTGGTGGGCATTTGGAGCCATTTGTGGTTTTCTGAACTTTAAACTCCCCCCTGTGAGGCCTGTCTAAGCTAAAGCCTACAGGTAACAGTTGAGCGACTGCCCGCTTTGGGGTGAGCCTCTTCTGGGCTGGCCAGTGAAGGCCCTGGCCTGTTTTTGAAGCTTACTGGGCACAAGATGGGAACCCAATGGTGCCATTCCATCACTGTGCATACTTACCTGAGATGCCAATAGCCTAAGCTGTGACCCAAGCGGGATATGAACCCACACCACGTTGCCATGCCACCCTAAACATCTGCCATCAAAGGTGCAGCAAGTGACAAAGTTTAAAAGGCCCAACGTGTCGGCTCAACACGCTCTTCCAAGCGGAAGTGCAGAGTGACTAAGAACTAGTGGAGCGGGTGGTCTGTCTTGTGAAGACCCGAACAGTTTCGCTGCTCTCCCCTCACCCGGGGGTCTTCCTTTCAGTAGTCATTTGGGCTCCCAGAGGCCGTGTCCACTGGCACATGTGACTCACCATGGGGATCTGCTTTCGCTTCAGCGTGATGCGCAGCCGCTTATTGATCCTCTGGAAGCACAGGTGGGGCGTGTAGGCAGGGTCCTCTGGAGGGAACACAAAGGAGGAGGTGAGTGCAGAGGCCTATCCTCCGGGGGGAGTCCCGCTCGTGTGCCCACTAACCTTCTCTCTTGTCCTCCTCCATGGGCTCGGACAGTTTGGTGCCATGTTTCCTCCTGGCTTGCTCTTCGATGAACATCAGCAGCTTCTCCTGCTCCTCCCCGGTGCGATTCAAGAAGTCGTTCCAAAGCTGCAAGACAAAGTCGGAGAGGTCAGCCTGGGCAGGAGCCGCCAGCTCGGACACCACCGCAAACCGACGGGGTCAAGTGGACACCGGCGACGGCTCCGTCGGCCACAGGCGGGGATAGCCGGGGAGCCGAGACCCCCAGAAGGGGTGCAATATGTTAGGCAGGCACAAAGAGAGCTCAACCGCCAATCAGCCCTCTTAGTTTGGTCAGGGTCACAGGAAGCGGGTGCCCATCCTGGCGGCAGTGGGTGCAATTCATGACCCACAACTGGACAGGATGTGCGTCCACTGCAGGGCACATTTCAAGTTTTGACAACTGTTAAAAGCCTGAGCCCCGTCTGTGTAGGCCTTGAAGCCTGCAGTTGGAGTTTGGGGCCAGGCTGCCCGGGTTGAGGCCTACTTGGAGGTCAGGCTCTGTGATGTCCTGGTCTGGCTGGTGGTTTTCGGAGACCTGCTCACCTGTTTTGTGTTGCAGCACCTCCATTACACACAAGTGATCGATATGAAGCCCCCCGAGCCAAGGGTACCTGCACATAGTTACTGTTGGTGTGCGCCTCCGTAAATATGGAGGGGGCTGCAGGCTCACTTGGGTCTCCATCTTCTTTAGAAACTTCATCCCTCTCGAGAAGGTCTGCCAAATACCGAGCTGTTAAAAGGACAGAAAGGAAAGCCGTGAGGGTGCGGCCCACCACCCCAACACAATTTCACACTCGGGCGCATGGCACGAGAGGCCAATAAGGGGCCAGCGAGTGACAACTCCGTCACAGACGATCCTCTCGCCCATCACACAAGGACATTACGGTAACAAATCGACAGCAGAAAGCTTCAGCAGAGACTGGAATGGCTTGGACCTGCCACTTCGACTAGCGAGGCCGCTGAAGAGAGACCACCATAACTGAGGACACAGCTAAGGGAGCCACACATAGGACAAGCCAGATGGCCTGTGCTGTCCCAAGTCACCCGTTCAGTTTGTCCCCAAGGCTCCAGAAAGTTCCAAAGCAGGCGGGCGCCTCTTCACCGAAGGACTGCAGACCGGTGGCCCTTATGTCTCATATCCTGAAGAACTATGAGAGGCTGGTCCTGGACTATAGGGGTCCTCTTGTGGTAGGCAAACTGCAGTGGGTTCAGGGGGTCTATCGGGGGGTGTGATTATCGGTCCACTCCATGAGGCTGGACAAAGCTGGCTGCACGGGGAGGACGATGTGCTTGGATTTCTCCAGTACCATCCAACCATCCCTGTTAAGGGGTCAGCTCAGAGACATGCAGGTGGGTGAGCCCGATGATGGACTCTCTGACCAGCGGACCACCAGTATGTGACACTCAAGGACTGTGTGGGCACCCCAAGGACAGGTCGGTCTGCTTCACTCTTCACACCTCTGACTGTAAATAGAACAGCAGGTCAGGTCACTTGGACAAAGTCTCAGACGATTCCCCACTTATGGGGGGCACTGACAAGGGGGACAAGATGGAGGAGAACTTGGAGAACTGTCGGTAACTTAACATCAGCAGACCAAAGGAACTGCTTCTGACCTTCACCACACCAAAGAGCCTCCATGTCTGGTCACCCCTCAAGGAGTGGATTTGGAGGTGGTCCACTCCTACCTACAAGGTCTTGGGGGTCCACATCAATGACATGCTGGACTGGTCTCAGAACACAAAGGAACTACATGAGAAAGGGCAGAGGAGACTCTTTGTTCTTTGGAGTCTGCGTTCCTTGGATGTGGGAAGTGACGTCTTTCACGTCTTCTACAGCTCTGTGACGGTCAGCGAGGTTTGCTGGGCTGGTGACGTCACTTCAAGAGCTGACCACTGAATCAACAAGCTAATTCAAAAGGCAGGCTCAGCTACGAGTGCCACTATGAACTGTGTGGCACAGCTTCCTCGGATAAAGAATCCTTCTTGCTGTGATCTTTGCAGACCAGGGGTTGACGGTTATCCTCCCCCTTGTGGGCCATTTGCATGAATTATTTTTTAGGTAATCCTCCCACCTTTTAATGTTTAGGTGCCATTTGACCAGGTGTAGGCCAAAGCCAGCCTTTCGTGTGGTCACTCAGCTTCTTCTGGGTGGGCTCATTTCTGGGCGTCTCGCACCTTGCCATTGTTGTGTCCGGAGGAATCCGAACATTCAGTGGCCATTTTTCTCGGCTGCATACAAATTTGCCTCTGGGATAATAAAAACATCTGCCTGTCATCACCCTGTGGGCAGCAGGTGACCTCTCGTCCCTCTTAAGAGCTACACAGTCCCCCTGAAGCTGATAAAGGCGCACAGGAGAAGGGCCAGTCAGAGAGCAGTGTGTCCATTTGTCACTCGCCTGTTGTCCCCACAGCTCATCATTTGCAGCTTCTTTGGATTCCCACAACTCTCGGAGTGAATTGAGAAGTGGAAAGTGAGGATTGTAAAGCAGGAGCTTCTTGCGTGGGCAGAGCGTCGCCATCTTTAGGTGGTGCTGCCCGTCACCCTTGGCATTTCTGCACCTTTCACAGAGACACGGCTGCCTTCCTGCTGCCCACAGCTGTCACGTGTGATTTTAAAGCACACAGCCAGCCTCGTTGTTAGGCATTTCCCAGAATCCTTTGCGGTTCAGACAGTAATGTTTAGCCCCCGCTACTCTTCTTGCCGATTCCCTGAATGCCCACCACCACTTTTCCCTGCCATCTCCCACCACACGGCTAACATGCCAAGTGGGTGACTCACGCGGTGCCTCTAAGCACGTGCCACTCTCGCTATGAAAGTTCCCGTTGTGATGGCGGACTCACTGTTTTCCAGGCGGCGCAGGCTCTTGCGGCCTTTGGCTTTGGGCGTCAGGTCCGAGTTGCGGATGGCCTGGCTGATGAAGTACTGCTTCTTCTTGGCAGGAGACACCCGCTTGACCGGAGAGTTTGGCAGTGAAGACGAGCAGTCGCTGGTCAGCCTGAAAGGGAACACAAAGAAAACTGATGGAACAAAAAGCACCAGGAGAGCCCAATGCTTGGGCGCCATTCTGGGGAGCCCCCCGGGACCACCAAGTGCCTCGACTCGTTAAACGAAGGTGTCAGGGCGCAACCGAGGAATCACAAAGTCGGCAGCCGTCACCTGACCCCTCTTTATTGATCGGTGGTCCCCGCGGCTCAGTTTCTACGTTTCAGCATTGACCACCATGCGCTGGTCTGCCAACATCCTGCTTCTTTATTGGGGGGCCATTTTGACAAATTAAACCATTTTCTGTCTATGAACATCTCAGGCCAAGAGCAGCTCACGAGATGCAAGCAAGAGAGCACGGACTTCACACCATCATCATCATCATCACCGCAAGAAGATGAAGATGGACTGGCCGCCCATCAGATGAGAGCAAGTCTTCATCACCGGACCCCAGAAGACCAAAACAAGGGAGTGGCAGGCCAGCAACCACCAGGAGGAGGCTACCATACAGAAAGAAGCCCACCCAAGACAGACAGACAGACGCGGAGGGACTGCCCTACATGCCAGCTGGCACAGTGGCCAATCGGTCAATTGACAAACAAGAGTGCATCTAGACGGGCAGGCTGGCATGCTACCTGGCAGAGAGAAAGTGACCAATACAAGGTGTATTAAAACTGTGACAAAAGGGGGCGCTCTCACCATCCCCCCCAAAGTGCAAAGGGGAGGCCAAGAAAACCAAACTAAAACGAAAAGACGGGATTTAAAAAAGGTGACAACACTGAAGGGTCCGGGGCTTTGGACACAAAACTAAGGGAACACGTCCAGCAGACACCCCTCACGTCTCCCCGTCAGCCCCTTTACTCTTTGACAACAATCCATCTGACCGGACGTCTGGTGGGCCTTTCAAGATCCCACCTGGAAACTCCGCCAACCTTTCCAGGGTCCGAAAACCAAAAAAAAAAAAATCAATGGAGCTCCAAGTGTCCCTGCAGTCCTGGATCCCAGCCTTCCCATACAGGCCCAGGTGACCCACCCAGACAGTCGTCCATCAAACTGGCAAGCCAAGAGGCAAATGGCGTTACATAAAAACGTGTCCCGTCACCCCGTGGCCACCCCCAGTGACAGCACCTGCTCCGGGGCTCCATACAAAGGGGTCCGTTTTCACCAGCACAGAAAAAAGTGAGGTTGTGCATTTAAATGCCACCTCGGACACCAGTGTGACCCTGGGCTGCAACTGGAAAGCCAAAAGAAGTGTAAGCAGATGTCACATAAATGCTGTAAGTCACCTTAGACGAGGGTGTCAGCCACATAAGTAAATGCAAATAAGTGTGGCCAAAGGATGTGCCACCTGGGCATCCCACCCCTGCATGAGGGGAACAGCTGAAGACCCCACAGCCCCCCCCAGTCACACAGACCTCATCCGACCCCAAGCGCCCTCTTTCATATTTGGGAGCCTCTTGAACCCGACACCGGAGGAGTGTGGCAGACGGGGACAAAACCCTCCAGGCAATGGGATGGTGGAAAGTGTCCAAGAGAGCAGCGCGTCCCATAAATGATTAAATAATCCATAAAAACGGGGGATTGAAAACAAGGCTGGAAAGGAGAACAACAGTCATGGGGTCAAACGAGCCGAGCACAACCCCTTTCACGTCTCCCCTGCTCAGCTGGCACGGTCCTCTCCATCCCGACCCCCATTGGCATCTGCCAGACCACTCTGCGTCTATTGTCCTCTCGTCATTCCTGGGGGATGTCACCTGGATCGCTGCCACTCTGCTGCACAATCCATCCCAACAGTGCTGATCCTTCACGGGACCACCGACCACGCTGCCCCCCCCCCCATTACTCTCGGTTTGTTTTCCTCCCTTCTTTACTTTGCCCACCTGTACTTGTACAGCTCTGTGGGCACAGCGTCTCACACACCGCAGGAAGCCGATGAAGCAATTGAGGAAGGTCGGACCCTCATGTGCAGGTGTGTCTCACCCCAATGACCTCACCAACTCCACGCAGCCACGCGAGTCGCCCACAGAGATGGACACGGCCAGTGGATTATTTAATAAAGCAGCCATTGTTTCAGAGGCGCGGACCCCGCCATACCACCCCGTCATGTGAACAAACTAAAGTGCCCCTAAAGGAGCCTCACAAACACGAGGGGCTTCTGTGTTCTGGCATCCCTGCCAACAGCCTGTGACGTGCCAGTCCACGGTGACCCACCCAGTTTCTCCTCTTTTGTTACCGGCAGTCATGAAAGCCAAAGCCACAAAAATAAAACCAAGTGACAAAAACATGACAGGAATCGGCACCAGACACCAAACCGAGTGTATGAATGGCTTTTGTGCCAACAGGGCCTCCCAGCCACCCTCAGCTGGACAAAGTGGGCTCAGAATGGAGAAGCACGGGGACTGAGTGACGTCGACGGAGCAGGTCAGTTGTCACAATGCCAGCGCCAAAGCCATCGAGTCCTCAAAAATAAACAAAACCTGAAATCCAAAAAAAAAAATTCTTTCAGGTGGGTTTTTTTTTTTTGCCGGTGGTCCGACAGCAGCGACGACTCGTGTGATTCCCTTCTCTCAGTTTGTTCTTCGGCGTGGAGGTGGTGGACTCGTCTTCTCTCTCCGCGAGGTCCGCTCGACTACCATAAGACCTCGCGTGACGGGGTGCGGCCACTAAATCGCTGATCTCGGCCGGTTTAGATGACCAGCTGACCGAGCGCAGCATCGACAAGGAGGATGGTGGCATCACAGACAATCCCCTCCAGGAGGCGCCCTCTCTGTCTTGGAGCACATTTAGCCACAGGCTGCCCACACCACGGTGTGCCAAGGAGTGCCTCTGGGGGTCTTTTCTGCCCATTCAGTGCTTCCTCCCGACGTCCCAAACAAAACGGTGACGCTCCAAGATCTCTTTGTAATTTCTGCCCCACAGACATTCTTAATTGATCGATTGATTGATTGGTGGGCTGCGTGTTTTAGTCCCGTGAGTCCGTATCCTTATTTGTTTGTATGCATCAGCATTAATAACGTTTATCACCAGCAAAGCCAGGCATACTGAATGAAGACAGGGCCCCGACGGGCACCCAACACGGCCCCCCAAAGACTCACACAAGTGGTGGGACACTCGGCGTGTCGATGGACGTGGCGGCTAACAGAGCTTCTTCCATCTGGTGACTTTAACATGAACAGCAAGTCCTGATCAAAAGCAACACTCGAATGCGACGACACGACAATTACATACGACATGTGACTGCAACGCGTCGACATCTCAGGCCCCCGTTTGTGGAGGGAGGGGGGCGGACCTCCTCCACTTGAAGCCCACCCAGCTTTCCGTCTCGGCTCCCACCCGTCGATGATCTCCAATGTCCTGGCCACCAGGAAACAGCGGGTCAAACTCCCATTAGGCTACCTATCGCGCGATCAACACGGGTGCCCACCACCCGGGCTCTTCTGCTGCCCCCCCCCATTAATTGTCTC
This sequence comes from Polypterus bichir lapradei, assembly GCA_026402145.1. Lineage (NCBI taxonomy): Eukaryota > Metazoa > Chordata > Cladistia > Polypteriformes > Polypteridae > Polypterus > Polypterus bichir. The sequence goes on along the minus strand of JANRMT010062789.1, from coordinate 7,673,336 downwards.
AAATATGCGGATGACAAAGCCATCATTGGGCTCCTCCTCGGGAGTGGTGACGAGTCCCCAGGCAGACAGAGGCTGAGCAGTTGGAGCCAAACACTCGGAGAACTCTGGAGACGATGGGGGGCTTGAGGAGAGGACCCACCATATCACCCCCCCCCCCCACCCTTCATACTGCGGTGACAACTGTGCTTCACATTTCTGGGATCTTCAGAACTTCCTGGGACTTGAAATGGGAGACCAATGTGGGGTCCACCATAAAAACGGCGAATGGACAGCCGAGGACCTTCAGCCGACTCCGTTCTACACCGCGGTCCAGGGGTCTGCACTCTGCTCCGCCATCACAGTGGGCTTCGGATCGGTGACTAAACGTGACAAAATGGGCTACAGACAACAGTCCGGTCTGCCCACCTTACAGGACCTGTGCCACTCCAGACTCATAAAATGGGCAGCTGGAATTATCAGCGGCCCCCCAGCTTTCTGAATCTCCTCCACCGGCCCGGCGTTACAAATCAATCTGCGCCACAACAAGCAGCTAGCGGAACAGGCCATCCGGCTCACCAACGGTTAATTCAGCTTAGTCAGGGTGACGCGCCGGCCCCCCAGGGTCTGACGGGACTGAGTGATTATGTCACCCTCTCTTGCACTTTGAACGCTTGGAGTTTTATTTCTGTCTTTCTATTCTCCGTGTCGTCTTCTTTATCCGAGGTGTGCGATTAACTGCTGTGTGTTTGTCGATTGTGTGACTCGTACACCACCTGGACGGGAGGCCACCGTGACGACCAACTGGCCAGTGGAGCAGAGAAGTGACTTTGTGTCCGGCTGGCAGGAGAGAACAGACAGACTGGAGATTCGGGAGACATTTCACTTCTCATACACAAGGTGGCAGCGGTCTTCATATGGGAACACAGTTGGGACTCCTGCAGGGGTGCTTGGGAGATGGAGTCCAGAAGAGCAGCCCAGTCACGGTCCCTATGCTCCGGTAGAGGGTGCTGTTGGAGGAGGACCTACCTCCCTACTGTCATTATGGCATGGCACTGGCAGCCTTCCTGGGTCTGGCATAAAAGGAAGCCCACTGCACACAAGGAGGAGCAGCAGAGGAAGAACAGCGTTGATCTATTGTGACATGGTGGCTTCTGTCTGGGGGTCATTGAGACGCCATGTGCCATGTTACTGAGGCTCTGGCACTCCCTGGTGCCGACAGCCTGCATACTCGGCCAATGAATGCGATTCTGAGTAAGTGTGCAGTGGTGAGGGGTGATGACTAAAATGAGTGGCACAGTGAAAAGGGCGCTTATTAAAACAAACAGTCTTAGTGCTACAGTGGTGAGCCCACCTGTTTCAGTCACGCCCTCCCTTCATCTTCATCACACATTCCAGCCCAGCCACTGCCGCCACGATGCCCGGGCACACAAACCAATGCCATGCGCTTTACTGTCTCAAGCTGGTGACTCGCCTTTGTTTAAACGAACGTTCCCCGCCCTCTTATGGATGCCAGGCCACATTACACCCAGTCGGACGGGCGTCATCTCACTTTAGAGACGGGTACAGGGGGTGCTGGCTGTCACTTTAAAGTGAACCTGGGGACACCGATGGTGATCCATTAAGGGCACATATCAGGGAGACACACAGGCACCCCGACTAAGTGGCCAAGTCGAGTGGTGGGCTGTAGGACCTTTATCTGGCATCACTTTGGAGGCGAGCTTGGTGGGCTCCTTCTCATGTGACATTCAGGAGGACCCTCGACACTGTAAGGCACTTTATAAAGGCATCCTGGTCAGCTTCACATCAGCAGACACCAACCCAAGGTGCTGGCGTTTGCCATGGAGGGTCTGCGACCATCTGGGAGGTCAAACTTGTGTAATGTGACGTTTTTGACCCGACACCCCTGATGGGGAATCGCCAAGTGAAGCCGTTGGCCCTTCGGCCCGCGATGGCAAGCGCGTCATTCTGCTGATCTCTCTAATAAAACGAACTGCCAGAGAAGTCCTGAATCATCGTGACGAGCAGCCGCGGCCACCTGAGGACAGGACGTGTCGGTGCCCTCAGCGCTAACAGGGTCACACTTGTGCAACTCCTGTCCTCTGCCATTCACACGGACAGCAGCCATTTTACTTTTAGGGTTAACTTCTCATAGCAGGAGGACTGAGCCGGGGTGCCAGTGACCTTGCCACCTTCCCACAAACTCGTATTGGGGGTCTGCTCAGCCATGAGGAGGGGCCGGCGGCCATTTTACTAAAAGTGGGAACTCGTCGCCCCTGTGCTGGCATCTCTTCACTGGTCGCCTGTCAAGCTTCGGGTCGAGTCTGCGGTGCTTCTGTTCTTAAATAAATCGGGCTCTCAAACGCCAGCCCCCATAGGTAGTATTCCAGCGGCAGGTCTCTTCTGGTGGTCCGACGTCCTCGCCGCGTGACAATCGGGTGTTTTCAGTGGCTGCCCCAACACGATGGACATCAGGGGCGCCGTGTGACGAGACGTCCTGTGACGCGGAGGTTTGTATGACTCAGCCTGCTGGTCACATACTGCCATCTTCTCCTGCTCAGCTGGGAATGCCATTAATGTGAAGCAAGAACAGCTGCGGACCACTCAAACTCCCAGCGGGGGGGCTGCCAAGTGCTGAAATGTGTCAACTTATTGGCTTCTGCTCTGTGGCATCACACACACACACACACACAGGGGTCCACACTGCCTCTGGAAACATCATCAGCACAAGAGCCGCGCGTCGGGTGGGCCATCAAGAGGGTCTCCACGGCACAAAGCCGAGTGGCATTTCTAAACCACTTTTGGGTGTCGTGCTGCTCGTGTTCATATTGGGGGGGGGGGGGGGTCACAGCTCCAGTGATCGTGCTCAGTTAATCAAGGGGGACTCACTAAAGGGGACCCCCTCTTCTCGCTCAGATGGTCACAATCAGTTTTCCAGGTGAGCACCTTCCCCCTTGTTGGTCTGGTGTGAAGCCCACCGCCACTGGACTATGGAGCGATGACCACACTTCACTCGCTGGCACTCGGATGGACCAGTCTGGCCTTGGCACACACCAGGGCAGTGCTACCTACAGCGGGCACGACACAGCTAGAAGGGTCTGGAGGAGGAGGACCTCTTGGTTCAGCACACAAACACTTCTATGACAACTGTGTGCTTCAGTCTGGAGAAGACCCCCTCCTGTGCCCTTGGGCACCATGCCATGACCAGAAAGACATGGAGGGGCAGCACAGACCCCTGACCTCAGCCCTGGATGGCGACTGTGAGCCGCGGTCTCCTCGTCCAGCGTCGGTGGCTGAATGGCCACAAAATCCCACAGACACACCGATGAGTGGAGTTTGCTATGGGGGGCCGACTCCATATGAACACACATGTAGAATTTCAGAATGGGTGGTCCAACGTGTTCATAGATGGTCAGGCGTCCACACACACACACACACACACACACACACACACACCCACTGGACTCGGCTCGTCTGGGGGGGGGGTTTGTTCTTACGACTGCCCCATACTGAAGTGACAGGAGGTCTTCAGTGACCCTGTGATGAGTGGTCCGGAGCGATGAGCCGATTTTAAATAAGCAAAGTGTTGGCTCTACTCGGGCACAGGACTGACGGGGTGGTCGCCTGGTGAACTGAGAAAGCACATGCAAGGAAGTGGGTTGTGCCAGGCAGGTGCCTCATTAGATCTTGGTGGGGGGGGCGGGGGGGGCAGCGCGTCCACACTCGGAAAGTCCAATAGAGAAAGGAGTCGGCGCAGTAGAGAGAGAAGAGATTAAACGGGGGCGGGGGGCTGGGGGGGGGGCAGAGGACTGGCACTACAGGGGCCACTTCATCCCACTGAGGGGCTGAGGTATGACTGAGGGTGCGTGAACGATGATGGGGGTAGGAGCAACCCGGGTGGTCTTGCTGCAGCCACGGGGGTCCACGGCTGGTAGCGTCTCCGCCGGCTGAGCGGGCAGTGGGTGAGGCGATGGGGAGACGACTTGTCCGGCTGTACGTTCAGCACCCCGACGGCTGCGGTTTTTCGTTTCTCATTTTAACTCGTGGATTTCACGTTTTTTCTGTTCGTCTTTCTTGAACTTTTGAGCACTGCGCCCGAGGACGCCGTTTTGGTAATATAAGCTCCATGGCACTTGTACCCCTAACCCCCTGATATGTTGGTCCTCATTCGCACGGTTCATCCCAGTTACGTTGCTGACGGTGTGGGGTCGGAGGCAGCAGGCAGTGCCAGCAGGGAGAGTGGAGCCCACCTGCACCATTATAAACCCCGCTTTACTTCTGTTCTCTTTGTCCTAAAAGAGGTGCCAGTCACATTCAGTGTCACCTGTGCCCCCACCCCCCCATGTCGATGACAGTCCTCCTCCCCGAGTCGTCACTGTTGGCATCAGCAAACCGAATGGTGGAGCTTGTGTCGTGTCAGGGGGGCCCAGCACGCCACCCTGTGGAGGGATGGGTTTTTGTAGGCACACTGGGAATTGTTGTCCGTCTGGAGCAGGCGGGGACCGTAGGATCATCTCAGCAAAATATTAAAGATGTCACTGAAGGCGTGGCATTTGGGTGCCACAGCTTTTTAAGCACACGCCCTGTAATTTCACCCCAGTTTGTCTGACGTCACACACACACACACAAAGGAGGGCCGATGACTCAGGTGGCGCCGCGGGCGATCAAATGGCAGGCTGCTTGGCGTCACAAGTAAAAGGGGCAGAGAAGGAATAGATAGGTGACATCTGGAGAAGGATCAGTGCCACCAGAGAGAGAGAGAGAAAAAGAAAGTCGAGGAAGGAGCGGAGGAGTCCGACCGCCTCACAGTCTTCATCACGAGTGACGCTGGACACAACTTCCATTTCCATTTGTTTGCTTAGCAGATACTTTTATCCAAAGTGACATACAAAACAGGCCAACATAACCAAGTAACATCAGTCTAGGGGACCCTTTGGGAACAATTGTGACAGGACAAGGAGACAAAATTGATGACCACAGGGGAAGAACTCCGAATGAAATACAAGCGAGTTACAAAAAGCTCACACTGGTCATGTCAAGCAGGACAAACCCCCAAACAAGGGGGTCCCCAAACGCCTCTTAAACACCACGAGGAGGTCCGAAGTTCACATAGAGGTGGCAGGACCGACACATGAGAGGAGATTTGGTGGCAGTGCCACCAGACACCACTCATCAGCAAACTGAGACAGCCCAGTGAATCGGGGGGTGGGGGGGTCCGTGGATGAAGGTCTTCATTTACGAGTACGAGGGGCCGAGTGAGCCTCAAGCACAGCGTGGACGGACTGGGTGAAGACCTCCACAGTAGAAGAGAAGCCTGCAGAAGGACTCGGGTGGTCCGAGTATTCATTCTGCATGACCACGGAGGGTGGCGTGTTGGGGTTTGGCACCAAGCAGGTGAAGACCCCTGGCACAAGAGGATTCAAGGCTACAAGGCTGACAAGACGCTGGCCTGAGGTGTCCAGCTGTGCAAACGGCCGGCCGGCTGAAAGGTGACGGACAGAACGTCTCCTCGTTGAAGGTCATGGTGGTCTGCGTCTGAGCCCACTTGGAGAGACACATTAGGATTCTTTTGTTTTATGGGGTGAATGAGGGTCCTTGTTAAGCCACGCTGACCATGCCAAGCCCCCCCTAACCTTTACCTTTGGTATTTGACCAGAATAAGAACACCGAGTTGGCACAGTGGCCATGAAGCACCTTCAAGAGGGTGGGCAGTCACCTCAATCCCAATGCCAATGCGTCTTGAAGGGCTGTTTGGACACAAATCCATTGTTCTGCCAAAGGACCCCCTGAACCCTAAAGTATGGAGACCCCTTCACTTTGTGCTCACTCTCTGCTGTAGGCTTCACTTGAAATGGATCTCCCTGCCCCTGCGGTGGCCCTCCACGCTCTGCTCAGGTGCCTCCCGTTTGCTTTATGTCCCCCTTGAGATGTTTCTAGAACTTGACCGGAGACCCCCTGTGGCAAACTGAACTGACTGGACAGGGGGGTCCAACAATTCACACGACATGTCAAAATACAGGCCATGAAGTCCAAGGAACTGCCTGAAGACCTCCGCCATCAAACTGTGGCGAGACACCGATAAGGACGTTTGGGGGGTCCGCCACTACAGCACGGTGGCTTCAGGAATTGTGAAATGGAAGAAGTTGGGAAGCAGCAGGACTCCTCTCGGAGTGGGCAAGAAGAACAACCCAACGGTCACTCTAACTGAGAGAAGAGAACCGGTCAGAAGGGCCCCATCAGTCAGGTGGTTATGGTGGACAGAAGCCCCCCTTAAGTAAAAGGCATTTAAAAGATTATGAAGAAAAAAAAAACAATTCTGTGGTCTGGTGGCACAAAAACTGAAGTCTCTGGCACTACGAATGGCAAAGTCCAGGCCCTGCCTGACACCATCCCTACCGTGGCACACGGAGGTGACAGCGTCACACTATGGGGACAGTTGAGGAAAGGACAAAGGCAGTGAAACCCTGAGGGGACCTTGAAGAAAACAACCTCAACCTCAGACTGGGGTGACAGTTCAGTGGCCACAAACAACCAGCCAGGACAACGCTGGGGCGGCTTTGGGACACGAGTCTCCGAGTGGCCCCACCAAAGCCCAGACTTGTACCCGCTAAGGGTGGGCAGAGGGAGCTGAAGATGGCAGTTTACAGACCCTCCACGTCCAGCCTGCCAAAGCACAAGAGGACCTGCCGGGAGGTTTGGGATGAGGGGCCCAAATCCAGGTGTGCAAAGCTTGTAGAGACTCACCATGAAAAGTGGAAGGGCTGCCAAAGGGGCTTATTGAACTGGGGGTCCAAATACTTTCAGGAAGAAGAGATTTCAGTTTGGGATTTTTTAATAAAGTTGCAAAGCTTTCCAAAAATCAGCTCTTCACTTTGTCTGTATTGAGTGCAAACTGATGGACAAAAAAGGCAAATGTATCCGTTAAAATGAAATCTACGACACCGTCAAGTGTGCAGAAACCGAAGGGGTCTCGATACTTTGTGAGTTCACTGCAAGTAGAAAAATGAGAGATGAGAATATTCTGTACACAAGAAAATGGGCGTCCGGTCTTCCGCCACGGTGGGCTACGGTTTACACGAGAGAGTCGCCACGACGACGTCTCCAACGGAAAGGCGTACCAAACCTCGGCCTGCTGTCGGGTGGGCTTGTACTGCGACAAGGAAGACACACATTCACTGGGGGGCTTACAGGTGGGCTTATGGCCGTTATCAGCTGCGCCCCAATTCATAACACTTGAGATTTCTTAACTGTTGGTCTGTTTGTGTAACAACTCCTTCCCATATGGCGCCTCTTCTGTGCCAGTGCCACCATATCACTGGGCGTGGGGGTCTGACGGGTCAAACATTAACTGCCTAAGGCCGACCGCTCCGTTCTTTACTCGACTTACCAGGGCCATTCAGACACAATGGAAAAAAAAGAAAAAGCAAACCAAGGAGATTCAAATGAATAAAACAAAAGGAAAAGAAATCAATAAAACCAAAACGCTTTGCAAATGTCACACAAACATAAAGGGGGGTTACAAAGTCTTGGCGACCCCAAAAGAAGAAAAGGGTCGCAGAAATCCGACAGCCCGGGCAGGTGCCAGAAATGGCGACCTAAAGGGCTGCCACCTAGGGCGCACCCACGGGCAGGGTGCCTTAAAGGTGTGCCGACTCACGTGACCCTCGCGAGGGGCGCCCGGGCTGTCACATGAAGCCCCCCCCCCGGGACGATGCCCAGGTGAAGAAGGCGGTTGTCATGGCATCGCCGTGCCAGTCCGATCAGACCACTTCACAGCTGGCTAGCTAGCTGGCTGGCATCAATACACGGGTCTCCATCGCTTCATCAGCCCGACGTTGCTCGAGTGCCCACCGATTCTGTTCGCTTGTGTGGATCGCCAGCCCGTCCGCTCCCTCGGCCTCCACCCCGCCCTTTTATACGTTTCGTTCTGCCACTTGTCGCTCGTTGGCCCCGGTGGCTTACCGTCCAAACCTGTAGGCCTCTCGAGTCCCTGTGCCCGCTCGATCGCCAGCCTGCCTTTCTTTCTTTCTTTATTTTCCCGTTACCCGCCCGTACTCACCGGTACCGCTCGCCGAAATCGCTGCCACTATTTAGCACCACCATAGCTTTAACAGCACCGAATCGGTCCAAGCAGGACTCGCGGATTTTGACGGTGGAGTCTACGGGTCCAAAAACAAACCCAGCCGTCTCGGCCTCCTTTTAAGGAAGTGACCTCATTTCGGGGCGGGTGGAGATTTAAAGGGACAGGCGACTTTAGAGGCCGAGCCTGCGAAGAGCTGCGAATCACAACGGGAAAATAACCAGCGGGGCTCGGGCTGTCGGTACCGCAGCGTGACAGCGAGCCTTGACTGACCGCCACCTGCCAACAAACGCATCGCCCCTGCCGGGCAGAAGACGCGTTCGAGGCCGAATCAGTGGGGACGGCGTAGTGCATTAAAGCCGAGCCAAGCCGGCCACGTTCTCATGCAGGCAACAGATACAGGGCAGTTAGACCGTGGGGGGCAACGGTGAGGAGGGAGGGGGACAAGCGTGTGGCGGACATCAGCGCCACAAACACAGAGGCTAACGGGACGGACCCCAGGAGCCCAAACTGCTACAGTTCCGTGTAAGTGGCATTACCCAGGAGGCAACACGCATATTTACATAACTCGGCCATTTTTTTAGCTCAACCTACCAGCGCTTTGAAGGGGCGGGCGGGGCGGGGCGTTCCCCACGGCGCCGCCCACCTGCTCTACGCCTGAACAAGCCCCGAGCATCGCTGAGGAGACGCGGCGGCGAGCGACCCTGAAATATGAAATATTGAGAGCAGGAATGTAAAAATCGGGCTTGTTAAATTGTATTAATTTGTATATTAAACCGAGAAAACGTCATGTTTTTAATCTTCATTTTTAAGATTTTCATAAAAACACCAATGTCAGGATCAGGGCCAGATTAACTGGTCTGTTTAGAGCCCTAGACGGGGTTGAGTGACGTGACGTCGCCCCTCATTGTCCATAGCGGGTATTAGACCCCAGTTCTGAGTCCTGCCTTTTGTGTCACCAGCCGCTGCCACCCGCTTCAGGGACAAGTAGGGGCTGATTTAGCATTGGAGGGTTCGGGGCAGCAAGGGGGCCTTCTATTAAATTGCAGGCTGAAATGATTAGGGGGGCATGCCACCCCCACCCTGCAACCACCGTTGACGATAAAATTAGAAACTGCAAGCAGGTGTCTGAAAAGTATGACCAGTTCTCTGTCACCCAGGGGCCTGTAGGGGTCTTACTCCAGCCTTGGGGACAGCTTGTTCCCCCAGGCCATAAGGCCACTGAACATCCCTGCCCTGTCCTGTACCCACCTGCTGGTTTATGTCTGATTGCGCTGTGTGGCCATCTGCACTTGTGTACCTGATCTTGTCACATCGCCTGTCACTACTGTCTCAGTGTAAGGGACATTAAAAGTCGAATCCGATTGGATTCCCATCACTATTATAACTTTTAATCTGCTTCTCCTGGTGTTCAACTTGTTAAAGCCGCTGTTTTCTAATGACGACACTAGGGGGTCTGGCACTGACACTGCTGTGCCCATTTGCCCCCCATGTCCACTCTGGGTGAAATTAATGGAGCAAACACCACAGATGAAGACAAAGTCAGGAAAAAACTACAAAAAGAGAGCAAAGAACTGGAAACAATGGCCCAATACAAAGAGCCGCCAATCTCCGGTGGGCTCACAAACTCCACCGACAGGCTTGAACGGCGTGTTGAAGGTCAGTCCTGTGGGACCCCCGTGGCTGCAGGTTTCTATTCTCAGCGCCATTCCTACTTTTAATTCACCACGTTGTTTCTTTTCCTGGCCTACAGTTATTCCCAGGAAATTCCTAAATATTGGGATTCTTGAAATCAGAGACTAGATGACCAAGTAGCGAGGTGGACAGTTGGACTTGGTGGACCTCCAGATCTGGACTTGATGTGATTTTGGATATTGGAGGTGGATGAGCTCATTGGGCCGAAGGGCCTCTTCTCGTCACGATTGTTCTACACGCATTCTTCTCTTTGCTGTGTTCCTGGACCCTTTTCTGTAGACGTTGCCCCCTTAATTCTTCCTTAATGCTGATGCTTAGCACGGGGGCAAACAACCAGGGAGGCAATGACTTGGCTGCCATTTTCACTCATCTGCTTGTTAATTAAAGGAGGCCAGCGAAGGCGAAGGCGGCACTTGGGTCTTCGCTGCCCTTTACTGTTCAGTGTCTTCAGCAATCGAGTCCTTGGCCTAAACTCCAAAAAGGCCTCCAGCCTGCACTTAAGGGAAAGGAGGACTGTAAAACACCTGGCCTGAAGAAACCAATCTAAAGAAGATTAGGGTTTTGCTTCGCCTTTTTACATTTATGAAATGCTGAGGGTTGTCTGTCCGTCTCAGAGAGACTTGAGGAACGCTGGGCCCTGAAAGTTGATCTTGGCCTCAATGGAGATTTTTTTACGTGAAACGCGTCAGTCGCCCCACGAACTGGACATGTAAGTGATGGCGCAGAAACATGCCATGGCTGACAGGAAGACATCTGCTGACCGTGAAGCCATTTGCAGATGCTGATCATGCGACCAAAAGATGAAGACAGAGGTGGGCCGCCCTGCCTTCCGCTTGTTAGAATTCAGCCGAGGGTCCTCCCACGGCTGGGGTTCAAATGTCTCTCTTGTGTCATTCAGTGTTCATGCTGACGTTGATTCATTAGCTTTGTCATGTCTGTGCATCTTCTGCTATGTGCCATGTGTTTTGTGGGTGGTCTCCCCAGAGGGCGGGACCACCCTCAGATCTGTGAAGGCTGGGACAAAACCCAGTCCGATGCGGTTCATTGTGAATGCGCTTATGGTGTGGTGAGTTCAGCTGGATTTGTGATTCTCCGCACATGTTTGTGGGTGGATTTCGTATCAGAATTGGGGTTGCTTTTGGGGTTTGCCCATTTTGAAGGCATTGCCTTTTGTGCCTGTTACCCACTGAAAGGTTTCTATGAATAAATCTTTTTATTTATAAAGATTCTTCATTGCCCTTTTAGTGTGAGTAGCTGGGGTTTCCTCTAGTGGGCATTTCTGGCACAAATTGTGCTTTGGGGCTCTCAGGTTCATAACACATAACCTGCTTGTTCTCGCAGTCTACTTGGAATGGATCTGCTGAGCGTGAGGCAGATTGCAGTAGCCAAATACGTGATAGGAAGAAGGAGAAGGACAACCCTGGCACCTGCTGAGTGTCAAAAACATGTGGCACGGCAGCCTGTTGGTACTCATGCACTACTGGGGCTTTCCCTTTCTGTGCACTGGCAGATAAACTTGCAAGCACGACTGGAAAATGAGCGTAGGAAAACAAAAAAGGGATCGGGAACAAAAGAGAGGCAACATTCAAGAATAAGCTGAGGGTCAAAACCCAAAGTAACAAGCAAGGAAAAGTTTTAGTATGCACAGATCGGATAAGGAAATGACTTCCAGTTGTCCTATTAACATGTCACATCAATATGGCACAGGTCATGACCTCAGAGGCCACGCCCCTAGAAACACAGGGGAGGCAGAGCTAACAATGGGATTACAAAATGGTGGCAGCTGAGGACCTACAAAGGCATCCGAAAAATGAAACGCAACATCTGACTCAGCAAACAGTAAAAGGAACAGAATGCCCGACCTCAGGGACCCCCAATATGAGCACAAAAGTATGAGATAATTAGCATAAACCCACTCCTTGTGACATTTGGTGGTTTTACAAATACTGTAGCTCCCACTCAGATGTCCAACTTTGCAACTTTCTACTCAAAACATTTGGCTGTGTGTTGTCCTCGAGCCCGTCTCCTGGTTCTTTTTTTTTTATCTCTTCCGGACCCCTCTAGTAGAATTCTCTCCATCCCTGATGGCAACTCATAGACTCCATGAACATCACTGGGCCACTCACTGAAAGATCAGCTTCAGAATATAAAGGCTTGGCAGAGTGGCTCCACCTCTTGGACTGAGGGCGGTCCTTCAGCAGTGACGACAGAGTGGCACCGCCTCTTAGACTGAGGGCGGTCCTTCAGCAGTGACGACAGAGTGGCACCGCCTCTTAGAATGAGGGCGGTCCTTTAGCAGTGACAACAGAGTGGCACCGCCTCTTAGAATGAGGGCGGTCCTTCAGCAGTGACGACAGAGTGGCACCGCCTCTTAGAATGAGGGCGGTCTTTCAGCAGTGATAACAGAGTGGCATCACCTCTGTAATATAGCACCTTGTATAAAGAACCAAATGCCACTGCACGGACACGGGGAGAACAAGCAAACCCACCACAGGCTGTCACTGGCACCTCACTGCCAGCCCTTAGCGTACATCTGCCGGTCACTTTTGCTAAAAGTAGTGGGCACAGTGGCCAGCTCCAGGGTCTGGGGTTCAAATCCTGACTGTTAGCACTGGTCTCACTGGGTTGTCCTGCCACGTGCCAACGACTAACTGGCGACTCTCAGCGGTCCAGTTTGGGTGCCCATGACGTGGCCTGCACAGGCCTGTAAGCTCCACTGTCATTAATTAGAACCCATCTGAAAGTCTGCTAAAATCTGATTGGCCAGCAGGAGAGGTGTGGCCAAGTGTGGTCAGCAGCCTCCTGGTTGGTAGTTGCCCACCTGCCAGGCTCAGGCCAAGCTTATTCATTAGCCTGTGCACTTGTCCTTCATTTTGCCCTTTATTTTTGACATTGGCACTCCGTCGTGCCTCTTGTTTTCAATGTTGGCATTCATCCTACTGTTTTAATTACTGGCATTCACCCTCCATTCTGACTGACATTTTCAACACTGGCACTTCTCTGTTCTGCCTGTTGTTTTTGACATTGACATTTGTCCTCCATGTGGCCTGTTGTTTTTAACGCTGGCATTCACCCTTCTTTCTGCCCATCATGTTAGACATTGGCACTTAGCCTCCATTTGGCTCATTGTTTTTGATCCTGGCACTCTTTCTCTGTTTGGTCTGTTATTTTTGACATTGGCACTCACCCTCCGCCTGTAGTTTTCAGTGCTGGCACTTACACTTCGTTTGGCTCTTTATTTCCAACATTGGCACTCTGACATCTCTGTGAATGAACACCCGCCTGCCATGCTTGCTTTTGCCAGAGCTCCCTGTGAAAGTCGCTGACATCTCCACCATTGTACCCAATGCCAGGTGTGTTACAGAGCAGGTTGGCCATGTCTGCAGATGCCCACAGCATGGAGACGACCTGCTTGTTGGTTTTCCGCTTGTTTCAGTTTTTTCCATGAATGTCATCCATAAAGAAGGCGAGGACGGTGACTTTACTGGTTGGCTGACCTCCCAGCAGTCGTGGTGGTCACTTCTAAAGAAAATCAATGGCCGTTGTAGGCCAGCGCAGCAGGGTGGGCATCAAAGGCTTTTCAAATCAAAGCTGCCATTGCCTTTTAATCCTGTGCTTGAAAGGCGAGAATTATTTTGGTGGTTTGAAAGGGCGGCATTAAGTCACCTTCCCCGGGCAGAGGAAAATGCCAGGGACACAGCCTTCTTTAGAGACACTAGTGAGGTGGCAAGTGCCACTGAGTGGGGACATGATGGGGCACAGCACACAGGGGCTGGTGGCATGAAGGGACAATCACCCACTACCCAAGTCTATCTGGGAGTTGGGCAAATAAAAAAAACAGGCAGCTAGGAACATGGGCACCTGATCAGCAACAAGTCACATGATACTGTGGTCACTCTGAGACTGTTAGGGGGCACTAAACAGAAAATGCAGCCTCTGTGTCTTCCAGGCCACCAGACAAAGAGCTTGACCAGCAGGGGGTGCCAGACAAAATAGAATGCTAGGGGGAACTAAATAAGCAAAGATATACCAGCTTAGCCTCCAGAGGGTGCTAGATAAAGAAAGGTGTACCCACTTTGGCTATTGGGGGTTGCTGGAACAAAGAAAGATGTACCCTCTGTGGCTTTCAGGACAACAGATAAAACATGATGGAGCCAGCTTGGCTGCCAGGGGGTGCTAGATAAAGTGTACCAGTGTGGCTGCCAGGAATTGCCAGAACAAAGAAAGATGTATACTCCTTGGCTGCCAGGGGGCACTGAATGACCAAAGATGCACCCTCTGTGCTTTCTGGGCCACCAGGAAAAGGTGTACTCAACCTGCCCACTGGGGGGCGCTGCACAAAGAAAAACGCTGCCATGTGACACGAGATAAACCGAAATACCCCAGCTTGGCCTCCAGGGAGTGCTGGGTGAAGAATTATGTGACACCTTTGCATTCCACTGGGTGCTACAAAAAGACAGATGTACCAGCTTGACCTCCAGTGGGCACTAGATAAAACAAAAGGTAAGGAAGCCTGTAGGGGGCACCAAATAACTGCTTTGTGTGGCACCAGCTGCAGTCTGCTCTGCCACTGCTTTGTGTATTTGACACATGAGAAGTGGGGGGTGGGCAACAGCTGGTACCTGCCCTTGATAAGTTGGCGCTGCCAAATCCCACAGGCCTTGTCACCTGAGTCACTTAATTCCTTTCCTTCTTCTTTTCTTTCCAGCTGTGTGTTGTGACAGATCTCATGGCAAGATGCCAAAGCGACTGGTGACCACCAAGGCTCACCCATAAGTCCAGTAGTTTTGGTAGAGTGGCCAGAGAAGAGGACAGGTCCTGTTAGTGAATGTGCCCATGTGGGGACACTTTGTCCAGTTGGTCACTCATCATCCTCATTTAACCTGCTCTCTTTGCTTTATTGTCCACCATGCCAGGCTGTGTCCCATCCTGGTGGCCTGGCCCGTCCTAGCTGGTCCTGCACTGCCAGTGTCCATCTCACAGGGGGCGCTCTCCATACCCTCATACTTCCTAAGGTTTGACCTTGTAAATGAAACGCTCATATCTCAATGAATGCTATATAGTGCCCTTCATGTGTCTCTGTACCATAGGCACCTCAGCACCAGGGGTCCACAGGGCTGACCTCACTGAATCCTGCCCCCAAATGCCCATGCTGGTCTCATTTGACTCAAACGGCACCTCATTGAACTGTGGGGGTGTTTGCTGTGAAAGGCACTATATAACAGCTGGAAGGCCACGACTCGTTTCTTTTTTTGTTTCTATTCAGAGCAGATTTTCTGCTGACGCTTCTCTGCCCTGCTATGCCCGGATGGGTTTCACCTTAATGAGTGTGCCTACCTCCCCGCTCTGCCCCTCCTGCTTTCCCTGGATACCACTCCAAATTGACAGAACATGAGTGCCCAGTGACAGATGAGCGGATGCCACCTGTTTTCTGTTCCGTGTTTTTTTACTCTGATGGGCACCAAGTGTGCCCATGTTGTGCCCGATGGCCAAAGGAAGCTATGGTCTGCCCTTCACATTCATCATGCTCACTTGAAAGGCGCTATATGAAGCTAGAAAAGGCTGCTAGGAGTGGCGCTGTGGAGGAGCTGCTGCTGCAGGTCCCGAGGACAGTCCAGGTGTGCCCAGATGCCAAGTGATGCTCTTGTATTTGTGTATAGTGCCTTTCTGTTCTTCACAGTCCTGATGCTGACTTGCTTCTGGCTGCAGTGGCCCTTAGTGGTCCTACTGTGTTTCATTCCCTTCTCTAACCTGTTGTGCAAGGCGCTATATACAACGTATTTATTATCCAGACACCTGCTGACCCAACACCTCGCACCTTCACACCAAGATTTGGGCAGTTACCCTTTTTGTGCCCCACCACATGACTCAAAAAACAATGAAGAAGTAAAATGAGAGCTGGATTAGAAGGAGAGACCCACAGAGCGGGCACAGCTGCCAGCCCACACCCACTCGCCATTGTGAAGCGGGCACCTAATTACAGTCATTATGATCGAGACGCCTACCTGCTGTGCAGCTGGTCCGCCGGGGTCCGTGCTCTGGCAGGGTGTGCGGCTTCTGGAGGCTTTCTGTTTGCGTTGCTACCTCTTGTTGGCGGACGCGGCGGCCGGCGCCCAGTGCAATGTCCACACGGGCGCGGCCACCTGGGCACTTTTACTTTCTCTCTGTTTCTTCACAGGTTTCATGGAAACATTTTACAGAAGGTGAGAGCGGAGCTGCTGGGTGGACGGCCATCAGGAAGGAAGGTGAATACAGCGTGCGTGGCAGCTGTGCCAAGGGGCAGGGTGAGGCCAGGCTTCAGGTGGGACTTTATCGCACTTTAATGACTTGTGCCCATTATACATGGCAGGATAAGCTTAGCAAAGGGGGAATTCACAGTGGACACACGGTGATGCTGTGGTGTCACAGTAAAGTGCCAATGGCCATCGGTGGCCTTGTGACCTCCTGTTCACTCTGTGGTGGGCAGTGACGTCATCACAACAAGTTTTGGGAGCAGAAAATCACTGAAACGGTGCCCCCCGGAGTGAGGAGGTGCATCTACAGCTCAGTGCTTTGGGGGTCACTAAAGGTGCCACCACATGGTAATGACAAAGACGTGTGGGAATGGCGCTATATAAAGAATGACAACCTGTCACTGAGATGGGCACAACATGACATGAGGCTGGCACATTAATTAGGAAAGGCAACATAAAATAATGAAGGATTCGGCGCTTACTAGGAAAGGCGCTATACAACACTTTGACTATCTTCTCAATTTTTCCCTCACTAGGCAAGACGCTAAATAAAAAGAATTTGACCATTGAATGAATGGCATTAGACAAAAAGATTGGCAGGAAAGGCGCTATATTCAATAAAGATTGGCTGCTTTTGGTGCAAAATATTGATCAATTCCTCACTCACTAGGAAAGGCGCTATATGAAATAACAATGAACTACTGAATGAATTGTTCTCTCACTCACTAGGAGAGTTTAGTTGATCAATTGCTTGGTAGGAAAGGCGCTATAAACATACGATATTCATGACTGAAGGCTTGATGTATGAAAACCTGACACATTCCTTGGTCACTAGGAAAGGCGCTCTATGAAAATAAATTGAGCATTGAATGAATTGCACACACTGCCTATTTATTGATTATTGGATTAGTGTGAAAGGCGCTATATTCAATAAAGATTGGATACTTTCAGCTGAAGGTGACATATGCAACATGTTGATGAATTACTTACCGACTAGGAAAGGCGCTATATGAAATAACAATGAACTGCTGAATGAATTGTTCTCTCACTCACTAGGAGAGTTTTATTGATCAGTTGCTTGGTAGGAAAGGCGCTATAAACAGTAAAGACTGACCTTCACTATGTAGAAAAGCTCACTTACTAGACAATGCCATCCACGTACAATGAAGGCTGATCACTCATTTGAAAAGGCGCTATATACTCACTACTCTTTTATTCTCTACACTTTCATAATGGGCACCTGTTGTGTTGGATGCCATCTGTGCCCACACAAGGCCCCTGAGCGACTCACAGCTTTGAACCAACTCAGCTGCCTTCACTTCTACATTTCCAAATGTGTTGATGTTTTTTTCCGCCAGTTTTTCCGCCCGGCCGTGTTGATCAGCGAGATTGGTGACACATGCATTAGGCCTGATTAGCGGTGCTGCCTGGCAGTGTTACGCCAATGTTGCCCATTTCCGCTGTGGATATTAATAGTGCAGTAAACAAGTCGCCTGGACAGGAGATGTGCAGCATGTGGGCACATCATGTGAGGAGGTGGTGGAGGGTGCCTGGCAGGGGGATGTCACGGCCCTGACAAGTGCCCACAGGGGGTGCACACAGTGTATCTTGGTCATGCCTGTTGTGCTCTTGTGTAGTGGCACATATTGACACATTTTCTCACTGGCACTGAAACCCACTGTTGCCATGAGTGCATTTAAACAAATGAAACAAATCAATCCAACTGGGCTGTGCCCCACACTGAAGTAGCCATGGCGTAGAAAAAGTACCAACCATGGCAACAAAGCATAGAAATTGATAAGTAAATGTGTCACCATGTGCCACGCTGGGCACTCAGGCACTATACTCAATGAAAGAGAGTATGCTAGGAAATCCTGTGGTATAGCGGGTCCACAGCTCACTGAGCAAAGGCCATTCATTTTTAAATACTGTAAATATTCCCCGCTCTCGCGGCGACTTAGCGAGGGGGCGTCGGGCCATGGCGAGCCGCAGGGCGCTCGGGGGTGTGGCCGTTTCTCACCGAGTGCACAGGTGAGGAACTGCCCACATCCGTGATTGCTCCGGCGGCTAATGCTGCAGCTGTCATGGCCCCTCGTCAGTTAAAAGAAGTGCGAGTCGGTCGGGAGGGGTTCGTTCGAACGAAAAGAGAGAAAAAGAGAGGACGGAGGTTACATGGGAGCGAGAGCGGAAGCCGGTTGGTGCGAGAGAGAGGCACGCGGTGCGCGTACGTGGACGAGCGATTGAGCGCTCGTGGGCAGCTGCGAGGAGCCTGGGTGTTAGGCCTACGCCCAGGTGTTGATGTTGGATGTCGCTCCCGCTGAGTGACCAGGGGAAGGCGACTGGCCGCGGAAGGCCGGAAAGGCAGCGGAAGTCGGGAGGCTTGGAGTGGGCGTCCTGGAGACCAAGGAGTCCAAGTCTCGAAGCCAGGGATCGGGAGGTCTCCAGTCTCGTGTCTGAGTGAGAAAAGGGCAGCTGCAGGGCGCGTCTTGCCAGTTGCGTGGGCCCGTATGGGAGAAGCAGGTGAGGCGCCAGCATGAAAGAAGGCACCGGGCTTGTTGTTGTTGGTTTTAAGAACTGCCTCCAGAGGAACATTTGAACCTCTGAATTTTAATGGATCGGTTTTTCTATTTGTTGATTTTAACCTCCACATTTTATCGATTTATTTATTGAAGAACTTTGGCGCTGCACTGCACTTTATTTGAACACGACTCTTTTTGTTTTGATTGTTTCTTTTAATAAAAGCACTGTTGCACTTTTTCAACCATCCCCTCGCTCAGATGTTATTGCCTCCACTGACTTATCGATGGTGTTGGGTTCAAGTGCTTCCAACAGCAATGGGAGTGTGGAGCCAGAACCCACATCGTCACATTTGGCAGCTGCTCGGCCATCTCGGGTTTTACCCCTTTGATCCTCCCTCCTGCCCATTATTATAGGCTCATTCTGGTGCCACCTACAGAGGAGGGTGAAACTCTACTTGTTACAAAGGTGTGCCCAAGCCTGCAGGTCGCACTCTGCCATCTACTGTTACTGGCATGGGTTTGGTTTCACTTTTGAATTCTCCATGTCCAGTGAAATGACCAGTGGGTGACACTCAACACAAGGTGTCCCCTTCTCATGTGACCTGCTCCTCTTTTTTACAGGCCTGCCTGAGTAGACGACGACACAAGCTCAGAAATGAGGAAGAGCCGGGTGTTGACCCAGGGGCACAGCGGGCACGATGGAGAGCAGCCCGTACTTTGTGCAGTTGGCACCATGGCACTCAGGGAATTCAGATGCCCTGAACACCCACTAAGACCGGGACATGGAGAGGAGACACCAGAGAAGAGGACAAATGACAAAGCCCTTCAGAGCCAGACGCCCATCAAGAGGATTCATGTGGACCTCCGGCCAGCGCTGGCAGGAATCTGTGCAGAGGGCAGCAGCTCAGACTTACCGGACAGCAGGGAGGCAGTGCGCGGACCCCCAGGGAGGCAGGATGTGTCACTGACCAGACGGACAGAAAGGGCAGTGTGGCCAATGGCTGTGCCATTCACTCAGCATGACAGTGGCACACGCAAATTAATGGAGAAGGACGTCAGACTGGCCTTACCCCCGATACCCGAGGGCAGAGAGGTGAGGCGGCCACCCTGCCGTCATCGGAGAGCCAAAGTGAGCCCCGCTCTGGTCAACTTCACGGACAGAAGCACCTTGGGGTCCCTCCCGAAAGTGATCCTGCAGCAGAGCCAGCCGTCGGTGGCAGTTGAGCAGGTAGGAGACGTTGGTGGTGTCCTCTAGAGACGGGGAGCAGCTGGGTCATGGCCAGGGCATCAGTAGTGGGGGGCCCGAGACTTCATGACATTGCAGGAGGGGCATTTGGTGGCTTTATTTGTTAAACTGGAATAACTGAGGTGACATGGCGCTCTAGAATGGAA
The DNA here is from genome assembly GCA_026402145.1 of Polypterus bichir lapradei. NCBI lineage: Eukaryota > Metazoa > Chordata > Cladistia > Polypteriformes > Polypteridae > Polypterus > Polypterus bichir. The sequence continues at coordinate 7,653,441 of JANRMT010062789.1, read as the reverse complement.
CTTTAAGGCACACCAATGATCTCTGCACTGCATCAGGCATGAGGGCATTAACAGGACATCAGTCATCCAAAGTATAAAACCCAGTGTTGTCCCAGCCCCTCCGTCACACCACACGCCAGGCTCGACTGCTTCCTCTGTGACCTGCAGATCCTGCCGACTACGCCACGAGCAGCACATCCAAGCAAAAAGACCAAAGACACAAGAGCAAGTCCGCTGTGCTCTGAGGTGTGGCTGTCACTCAGCTGAGGGTCACTCCACCAGATGTCACCAGTCCATCTCAGTGCTCTGACCATCACTTTTCACAGACCCCCTGACAAAATGCCATGGCGACCACCGCCCTGGTGACTCTGCCCCCAGTAACTTGGCTTGAGACTCTGCCATGGTGCTTGTAAGGTGACACGTGACAGCACTCTCTGTGTAAGGGACTCTATAAGACCAGGCTGGCTCGAATTCCGGAGTCTCGTCTTCATGTTTCAGATACAAAACTCAATGTAGAGTGCGCCGTCCTGAGACCCAGGAAACAGCAGCCATGTTGGTGACTCCCTCTGGTCTGCAGGTGGTCCACACATCACAGGACGTGCCCATCTGCCCACCCTGGGCTCTCCTGTCCACCTGCTGCTTAGGCTGACTCTACTCACGCTGGTGCAGGACACAGTGGGGGAAGGGTCATTGGTGCCCACCCCAGAGGACTGATAGGCGTCTACACAGCCTGCGTGGCACACCTCAATCCTTAAAGGTGATTCAAGTTGGCTCCTGGTGTTTCAGTGCTACACCTGACCATGTGCCACCCCCCACAGGGGAATGACCACCTGGGCACACAAAGTCCCTCTGGGTGTGGCTGGCACTCAATGAGTGCGTGAAGTGGTGATGCTGGGGGCAGCCTGCATGTTGAACCCGGGGCCAGTGACTGCATCTGCATCAGATTTGGGGTCTGCAGGGCGCCACTGCCTAATGTTTGTTCATTTAACAGCAGCGGGCAGTGCAGGCCACATGTCCTCGGACACCCAGATGGTGGACTCCGCTCTGCGCGGTTGTTGGCACACACTGGCTGTCACATGGAAAAGTGACGTCATTCTGTGAGGTGACCCGCTGCGGCCCCCCAGTCTAATGGGTAGGCATGCTGTGCAGGTGGCCACTAAGCCGGGCTCATTCTCGTGGCACCACATAACGCAAGCCTTAACTGCCTTTCAGGTGACGAATGGGAAGGATGTCCCCTCGGCCCTCCCAAGTGTCCAAGATGTTCAGGTGCCAATGGACCTCTTTGTCCACCGGGTGCTGAAGACCACGTGCAGCCAGGAGCATCAGGTGCTGGCCGGCGTGCTGCGCTCTCTGCGGGGGGAGCTTTGGGACCCCAAACAGCAGCGGTGAGTAACAGCCTGTGGGCGGGGGGCCCGCGGGTGGGCTGACTGTAAAGGCGCTATATCAGCGACTGAGTGGGCTAAAGCAGAGCTTTATGATTACTGGGGGGCAACGTGGTGAGCTCTGCCTGGCAGTCTAATAAACAGACAGACATTCTCATGTCCATTCCTGTACCCTGTGCCACTCCACTGCCCAGTTGTACTTTTCCTCGTGAGCCCTGCCCTCGATGCCACCGCCTCACGTTGTCTTTGGCTTGTTTTAGGGATTTGCTACCCTTGTGGCAGATGGACAGTGACAGAAAAGTCACCAGCGGTGCCAAGACATCCTTGAGGGCCACTCCTGGACCACCGCAGACCAAGCCAAAGAAAGGGGGGCCGGTGAAGCTGAGCCTTCAGAAACGATGGTCGATGCAGTGAGACCACTGGAGGTGACGAAGGACCAGTAAACGTTGGGTAGTGGAAGGAGAAGGTGAAGAGGACGTCGTCACTCGAGTGGCAGAGGTGACTGTAAGAAGTGGCCAATGTGACGGGGTCTTTACAACTAAATACGGAATCAGAGCGATGGCCTTGGGGTCCGACATGGGATTGGCCATCTGTAAGTTCAGCTGTCCAAGAGAGCAGGAGATGGAAAGACAATCAGCAGGAATTAGAACAATAGCAACTACTAGGGGATGACATGTGGGGGGTCCCAGATTGCTAGGGGGTCCATTAGGCTCTGGTGGGCCTCATTTGGACTTTGTGTGACTTTGTTTCAGTGACAAGTTTGAGCCTCCATTTTGAATGTCCGGTCACTGTGACCCGTGTCTTCATGTGGGCCATAACAAGTGAGTTGGAATTAAGTTTAACCAAATAAAACGGACGACTTATAGGTGGTCTTGTGGGGGTTTGGGCTTCTGCTTTGGTTTCTGGCCATTCTCCTGCCCAGTCCGTTACTCAAATAAAACGGAATAAAAAGTCGCCGGCTCACCTCTGATCATGGGACCTACAGCAGACCCTGCTATTGGGGTCAGACTTGCAATGGTGCCCCCTATTGGCATACTTGTGGCACAGACATTCTGGAATGCTGCATGTCAATGCAGTAAAGACATTGGCATTTTAGCATGTGGCACGTTGGCATCATTTATACATTGGGATTACGCCGGGCAAAGCAGAATCTGAAACAGCGGCGAGGGGCAGAGTGAGGATGAGGAAATCCGACCAGAAAGCCTCATGAAGAATTCAAAAAGACACCGAGTTGGGGGTCCACTCGAGTGGGCAGCTGACAGATGAACAGCTGTGGACTGGGCCACTGAAATGAGCCATAATGGTCACCTCAGTCACCCTTCTTTAATTCTCACCGTCTGACCACAAGAGTGGTGGTCCTCAGCCTACTGCCGTCCGTCCCGTCTCGAGCTCTGGTGGGCTTCACCAGTTGTCCTAGAGGACAGAAACCCAAATCATCCCGTTTTCCTTCCGCTCGTCTTTTTGACCCTCAAAGTCTCTCGATGTCGTCTGCTCAGGTAATCAGCTGCTGTGAGTTCAGGGACTCACAAAACTTAAAAAAGGGGCCGCAGGACTCCATTGGCACACAAGTGCGCCTGGTGACAAAGGGAGAGGGCAACCAGGAAACCCCTGGCACAAATGACAAAACAATTTCAATACAAAAATCGAAGGTCTTAAACGAGACATCAAAACCCACAGGAGATGGCGCTGTCTGTCTTATATAGCGCCTTTCACCATCAGCACACACTTTGCAGTGTGAACAATGAGATGGACAGTATATCTATATATATAAAAAAAGGCCGCCAGACAATGCCCTGCCACGTGATTCTGGGCGCGTGTGGAGGAGTCCGAGTTGAAAATGGACAGACCATGTGGTCATTCTGGGCATCACTTTGTGACTCTACTCACACCGATGCAGGACACAGTGGGGGTCTCTCTAGTGCCTTTTGGAGGGTCATTGGCGCCCACCCCGATAGACGTCTACACAGTCTGCATGGCACACCTCGATCCTTGAAGGTGCCCCATACTGGCCTTCATGTCAAATGGTTTTAATTCAGGTTGGCCCCCAGTGTTTTAGTGCTGCACCTGGCCACATGCCAAACTCCCAGTGGCATGACCACCTGGGCACACAAAGTCCCTCTGGTCACGGCTGGCACTCAATGAGTAAGTAAAGCGGTGATGCTGGGGGGGGGCAGCCTGCACATTGAACTCGGGGCCAGTGACTGCATCTGTATTGGATTTGGAGGCTGCAGGGCACCACTGCCTAATGTTTGTTCATTTAACAGCAGCGGGCAGCGCTGGCCAGATGTCCTCGGACACCCAAATGATGGACTCTGCTTTGTGCAGATGTTGGCACACAGTGGCTGTCACATGGAAAAGTGATGTAAATTCTGTGAGGTGACCCGCTGCGGCCCCCCAGTCTAATGGGTAGGCATGCTGTGCAGGTGGTCACTAAGCCGGGCTCATTCTCAGTGGCACCACATAACGCAAGCCTTAACTGCCTTTCAGGTGACAAATGGGAAGGATGTCCCCATCTATGTGCAGATGTTGGCACACAGTGGCTGTCACATGGAACAGTGACATCATTCTGTGAAGTAACCCCTCTGGAAATTATAGTGCCACTGTGTCCCCCCAAACTAATGGGCCGGCATGCTGGACAGGTTGGGTCACTTCGGTTTATACTGTATTATATAGTGCCCTTCACTAAGTGTGGGCACCGAGCACTTTGCTTGAATCTTTTCTGTTACTTCATTCGGCTGCCAAGGTGTCCTCAGGCTTTTCCTGTCCTCTTTGCGCTTATCAATTTGATTTTTATTTCTTAGTCTGCTTCAATGGCAGTTTGGAACAGGTGTCACCCTCTGATCCCCACTGCTATGCCATATCCCCCTTTCACCTGCTGCCCGCGGGCACTATACTATTGGAAATGTCCTCCATGTTGATAGTTCTGTGTGGAATCCTGCATGTGTGTGTGTGAATGGGAGTCAAATATGCAATGGCAGCCAATAGGAAGCCTGAACGGGACAAGGGCGTGTCTCTCCACTAGTCGGTGGTGTCGGCTCCAAGGGGCGGAGCTCCTCCAAGGGGCGTTAGCGTCTCTTGCTGTTACCGCGCTAGCGGCTTTCCAACGGCGTCTCTTGGTGGCAGAGCGCCCTCGTGTGGTGTAGCCGAATATGAACTGCTGATATTGCAGTCGCCGAGCTTCTGTCGTGAGCCAAGCCACAGCTACTGCGCATGTGCCCGCCAAACCGGTTTAATGAGGAGCATTCAAGGAGGAGGCGGCAGCTCGTGTGGCGGAGAGGCTTTCGGGGTAGGGGTAGACCTTCACCAGTCTGGGGGCTGCAGCAAAGAGCCCCACTGGCTTCGTCCGGGGGTCCGTGGTAGACAATATATGATGGCCTCCAGTGTTATTTAAGTTTGGGGCCGAAGGACTAACACGAGTGACTGGATGGCGGCGGGGGTCTCGGGTGTCGCCGAAGATGGGTAGATTAAAATGAGGGATCTGAGAGATCCGGCGCACTGCCATTAATTCCTGGGGGATCTTTTCCCGCTTTGGTGGCTCCGCTCCCCTCCGTAATGTATGCTTTGTTCACAGAGAGTCCTTGTCCGTACTGTGCAGCCCCCCTTTTGTGACTCATTTAAAAGGGTTTATTGCATTTATCTGCGTTTTACAATACAAGCCGGACCACTAGGGAGTCTTGTGCCCCAATCGGCCATTTCCGGTGGGCTTTAATTAAATGTTCTGTTTATAAAAGCGCTGAATTGGACCCCACTTTTTGGGGGCCCCCCGGGGCGGGGGGGGGGAGGGGTGTTTGGCGCAGACCCACTCACCTGTGCAAAGTGGGAAACACTGGCGACCCCCAGCCCGGGCACGGCCAGATACCCCGCAAGGCAACAGAAGTCCCTGTGGACCCCCCGGTACAAGAGGGATTCCCCAGTTTCGGTGGCAGAGCTTAAAGAAGCCTGAGAGCTGAGAAGTCCCAAGGAGACCCCCAGACTGGGGTCTTCTGTTTTGGGCGCAGTAGTCGTTATCTGATAGTTAAAAAAAAAAAGCACGACGTCTAAACGAACGAAGTAAAGAGCGCCGATCACGTGGCGAGGACGACCTGGCCGGCAGGTGGCGCTGCTGCTCTTTGTCACATTCAGAACTCGTAGGCTGGACGGACGGGCGGCCCTTGTGACATTAATGTGGCACTTTACATGGACCAGCCACCTAGATGACGCCATTCTTAGGCCAGTCGGCTCAGCACACATTAGCTATTAGGTGGTGAAGGGGTGACTGGGATAATTAGGGGACCAGAATGCCAAGGCTGTGGTGGGCAGTTCAACGAGGGCATCAGGAAACACCCGCCTCTTTTCAAAAGATGTCCAGGGGTCTTCTATGGCCACAGAGAGTCAGGATCTCAGTTTGTGTTGGCACCTCTTGTCAGGACAGTGCCATTGTCACTGCACTGTGGGGCATTGGGATCCACACACAGGGCACAGAGTAAGCGCCCCCTGCAGGCCTCTTATTCAGATAACTGGCCAGGCTCAAACCTGCTTAGCCTTCATGTGTGATAAAAGTCATAGTAAAGACTGGGGCACACAATACTAGAGGGAGATGTGAAAGGCGCTATATAAGAGGCAGATATTTAATAGGAACACCAACCTCTTTCATAACCGAGGTGAAAGGCGCTATATAAGACGTGAAAGGCTCTGTAGAATAAAGGGCACTATGGGAAAGGTGCTGTATAACAGATGAGCCCCAGGGCAGGGCACCAGTCCATCCCACCCTCGCCAACTCACCCGACCTAAATGTCTTTAGGGATGTGGGAGGAAAACCCACACGGAGAACATGATGGCCCCACATGGATTGTTGAACCCTGGACCCATGAGGTGGCACTGTGCCACCCAACAGTTACTGTAGATAAGTAAAGGTCCAAAGAACATGAGTGTGAAGATGGCAGGATAAGGGCAGACCCAGAGGTCGTGTTCATTCAAAGCCCCCCGTAGTGCCCCCTGGTGCTCAGTGTCAGAAGCTGAAGGTCCTCTGCAGGCTGAGCAGGGTATTCAGTAGTGGGTGTGACACTACACCCCAGTGACCAACAAAGAGGCGGCCACCCGCTCACCATACACGCCACTGACCACAGGCCAGGCCTCTGCCAGTCCAGACGGCTCGACCCCGAGCCACCCCAAGTGCTTGGCCTCCTCTCCATCGCCGATGTTTGAAGAGCTCAAGTGCCCACCTCGGCGGATGAGCATCGCGTATCGCGAGTCTTCTGTGTAAGCGCGTGGAGCGGCGGAGTGCGTCTGTGCAGTTGCACCCTACCGCCTCCAGAGGGCGCTCGAAAATCGGCACAAAAAAACACGAATAAAGAGAACGAGGACCTTTACGTCTGTTCAAGAGGGTGATAAAAATGTGAGGCACAGAGCAGGCGACCACCACGAGCACTGGCACCTTGCAGGGCCCTTCTGAGAATAAGCGGGTTTGAAAATGGCTGCACGGAAGGTGGGCCCAGTAGGTGTTGTGCTCAGAACTCCTCGCACACTTGATGAACATTTAGAATCGCGGGGTCTTCCACGTTTGGAGACGACCACCTGTGGTTAATTCAAGAGACTGGACTGATTAGGAAAGGCACACGCCTGCCTAGAGAGGGTCCACAGGTGACAACAGCCAGGTCGGGTGGTCCAAGCAGAGCTTAGAGGACAGGACTGTGTGGAGGCTTAGATCTCGGGGACCGCCGCAGCATCCCTGATGGTTCACAAGACCACCAAGGCCTCCCCAACTCTGAAACTGAAGAATGCAGAGCTGACCAAACTGAGTAGCCAATCAGGTGACCAAGACGCTGATCGTCACACTGCTGGAGCTCCAGAGAACCTGTGGACAGATGAGGGAAACTTCCAGAAGGACAGATGGCACTGCAGCACTCCACTAAGCTGAGTGACCATGTGGAGGTCTGGCACTCAAAGGAGCCTCAGACGGTGAGAGACAGGACTCGGTGGTCAGAGGAAACCAAGATTAGTGTCACAACTGCAGTCTCGTTTCACTGGTGCCAGCATCAGGGACGAGGACACTCTGCAGGACTGAAGGAACAGCGGACTGAGCAAAGTCCAGAGATGGCCTTAGTGAGAAGCTGCACTCTCAACACACTCAAGGACAACAGAGGAGTGGCTTGGGGACAGCTCTGAGAATGTCCCCAAGTGGCCTGGAAACAGCCACCCACTGAGGATCTCCATCCACCCTGATAGAGGGGTGTGGACCTTGTGGTGTCAGACCCGAGAAGACCCCTGGCTGGAGTGAGCAAGTGATTTCGTGTGTCAATGGGAGGTTTCAGTTGTGTGCCGACATTCCACGAGTTCCGTGTCCCCGTAGCCCTCCTGGGGTATCGTCTGAGCCAGCGCTGGCTTGGTGTTACTAGTGACCAGCCCATCACGCCCCGCAGGTGGTCCTCATGAGCTCAACCTCACATTTGTGTTTCCTATACGTCATTCTTCACATCTCCTTCCATTCACTTTCCTTGTCCACTGATCCACCCGGACCCCCGTGACAGTTTAGCTGGTTGTCCCTTCTCTGGTGTCATCTGCAGACGTGACCAGCATGCTCTTGGTGGGCCTGTGTGGATTGTCAATGTCCACCCTGAGCACAAAGTGCCAATCGCTAGCCCTCCTTCATTGAATCAAAGCCCCTTCTGCTGAAACGTTAAGTGACGTTCATCACACCAGAACCGACCTGCAGCTCGGACCCCATTCTCACTCACCACATGACATCTGGCCTGGTCATGCAAACGCTGCTGGTCACACGATTCCAGCATAGATGTCATCTGATGGCACTTGTTTTTGTTCCATTGGTGGTCTCTTATCAAAAGCACCTGCTAAGCCCACCAATCACCTCCACCGTTCCATCAAACTCCTGTGCTGGCCCAGTTGTCTCCTCCTTAGTAATGAACTTCCTTGGGAAGCCCATGAGGCCGTTGAGCTTACTGGCCTGGAGTTATTGGGCACTGCCCAGGTGCCCTGTAATATTTGCCATTTTCCAGTCCTTTGGAACGTCCCCAGTGTGCAGTGACGTCCTTAGAATGAGCCCCAAGGATGTCTGGCCCCCCGCGGGGGCCGCCAAAAGCCGCCCCCCCCCCCCCCGCCGCCTGGCCCTGCTAACTTCAGCCTGTTTAATTGCAGCAGCTCTTTACTCTCCACCAGTCTCACTTTTGGGCGATTTGTCGACTTCTATCCCCTTGCCCAGCTCGCCACCTTCAGCTTCTCAAATTGTCTTCACCTCCTTGTCGGCTTCTCTCCAGCTGAGATATGACAGTCGTTCAATAATCGATGTATTTGGGTGACACATCTGAACTTGTCACTGGAGATCGAGACTTGGCTTAGTGTGCCACACATACGGCTTGAGGTCATCTCGATTGGGCAGAGAAGTTGTCAACTTAAACCTGGTGAGGTAGTCTGACTGAGAACCTAGTGGGCCCACCACCGGGCATTGGGTGCCAGTTCACCTGATGGGTACAACTGGGGACTCGGATTCACTAAATGTGATAAAGGGGCTTCTGTCGGTGCAGGCCCTGCTGTATGCCCTCTCCCCATGTGCCATGCCAACATACCACACAACACCCTGGCACAGATTTTTCATTTTTTTTTTATTTCAATTCTTAAAAAAGGTACAAAACCTGACATCGACTTCCGTAAGAAACTTCGCTTTGTTTTTTTTTTCACATGAACTGAAGGTCGGCTCGGCCTCGAGTCCATTAAAGTGCTTCTCTTATTATTCTTTTTTTTTTGTTTGTTACAAGTTTCATTTTTCGCCCCACAGGAGCTTTACAATAAAGACACAGTGCTGAAGAGGCGAACTGCAATACTGAGTGGTCACCAAAAAAAGACCACCACGACCACCCAAGCCTTCTCAATAAGCGGGGGAGCCGGCGGTCCGCTGGTCAGGGCGACGTCGCTCCAACGTTCAAGTGTCCAAGCCAGACCGCCACTGACCACCAATGGGCGCC
>JANRMT010062789.1:7623051-7638370 GCA_026402145.1 Polypterus bichir lapradei | reverse complement strand
CACATCTCCTCCCCCCAAAAAAAAAAAAAAAAAACCACCCCCCCCCCCCCCCCCCCCCCCCCCCCGCCCCGGCCCCCCCCCCCCTGGTGGGAATGGTAGCCCACCCCTGTTGGAAGCACAGCTCAGTGAGACGGCTTTCAACTTTCTATTCTTAAAACCTAAATGTTACTCAAATTTGGTGGGACAGCAGGCGGGAGGCCAAAGGGCAGACAGATCAGGGACCACCAGGGCTACACGTGTGCTGCAAACACTGGCTTCAAGACAGCATTCCTGCCAGGTGGGAACTCGACACTGCCACCGGGTGGGTGCGCACAAGAACAACAAAGGAGACATTTAGTGGGGAATGGGCTGCTCAAGACCACCCCGCCACTTTAGGGTCTGAATGGGCACTACATAAAAACAGTACTATACGATCGCCCAAGCTTTCCTTTCATTTCTTAAGCATGGCTGACATGTCGGGCACAGGTGCCACAACTTAGCCAGGCAAACTAGGTGGCAATGCTGGTACTGGTAAACAAACATAGGGCACTTCTGGGTACCCACGAGTCTCTTGATTAATTTCAATACAGTTCTTTGCCACTTTAACAGAGGATGGCACAAACAACTCTTCTCTCCAGCTCGACTGGCATTACAGTCACGTCGATCCTCAATAAGTCAGCGTGGGTAGCCTGGCGTGGCCCTAAGCACAATGACCAAGAGGAGGCCAATGCCATTATAGGAACTCTCACATCTTGTCATTGTCAGACTGTGCCTGTACCCTCATCTTGCTAGGATAGGCTCTGTCCAGCCCCTTGCCACAGGGTTTTGAGGACGCTGGTATGGCCCTGAAGGTGCCATGCATTTTGATTATTCAGCTGTCATCACCGGACGCTGAGAAAACTGGCCATCGAGCCGTCTGTGGTCAAAGCTCTTAAGCGATGGGAGTACTGAAAAGCCCACGCGCTGTCCTGCTGACCCAGTAATCCAGTGCACAAAGCTTTAACTGTCACCGTGCCGTGACACACAAACGCAAACACAGCACTGGCTGCTCAGGGGGGCCGTCAGCTCGGATCAACTTTAAAAAAAGGACCAAACAAAACAAAAGGCCCGCAGACAGACAGAGAGAGAGACAGAGACCACTCAAAAGCAGTAAGGTGGGTGAGGCGGCAGATGCACATTTTCAGCTGCTCTGGCCCAGAAACACAAGTCGCTGCCCTCAGCCAATCCCCTAACTGCCTTTGCAGCCAATCAGAGCGCAGTTGCTAGGCATGGGTGGTTCTTTGCAATGGCCTGCTTATCTTGACGGAATCAGTTTAGGGACAGCAGCTAAAGGATCATTACATAACAAAAGAAACAGAGCCACAGAGTCACACACACCCCCACCCGTCACCCTCAGGGCCCCTTCTGTCTGCCCCGCTTAACCCTTTACCTGCCTAGCTCATATACGGGCGAGTTTTGGACAGAAACTTACAAGGAGCAGCAGACGACGAGTGAAGTGCAGGCCTGCCAGTATTTCAGGTTCTTCAAAACGAGATTAACGTTTAAAGTTTCAGGTTGGGGGTTTGGGTGCCAGGCCTGTCCTGGGCCAGCACAGAATGCAATCCTTCACCAGGACTCCGCTCATCCAGTGAGAAGTCTGTGGCCAGGAGAGCCACTTATTGAGGAGCACAGCCCACTCATCCCATACTGGTATGGCTGCTGGTGATCAGCAGGTGACAAATGTGAAAACAAGCCCAGGAAACTCCCAGCGCTGCTCGCCGAGCCCAAAACCAGAGCAGTGCCCCCGACATCTGCACTTCTAGACAGACTGGGGTTAACATCAGTCACAATCTCAAAACCTGCAGGGCAGGATGAGGGGCTGTCATTCACCCTGTGACCGTCACACAGCCCACCCCACCGCCTTTACACGGGTCCAGCGCTGCGAGTGTGGGGCAGCTTGGGGGTAACTTGGATAATAAGGCCTGAGAAAACACCTGAGATTTGGAAGTAAAGTAAACGAGTCCAGGGCTGGTCAACGCACAAAGTGACTACCACCGTGCCATACGTGGGGGTCTTAGAGCGGCCAGGACTGACTTTAGAGGAGCACAGAGCGAGGCCCTAAACACACAAGATGCGACACTCTGTGTCACTTTGATCCAAGCCTTGGAGGACAGAAGCCAGAATGGCACTGAAATGGGGTTGTTGCCCTGGTAATCAGTTTCTATTACAAATCACGTTTACCCCACAAGTAGCCCACCTAACTAACTAAAAGGACAATTTATAAAGGGGGCTTCCTTAATATAACAATCTGTTACTCAGTTAATGCAAATTAGTGTCACCACCAACACTGGGTGGGCTGAAGGCTTACAACACCAACATTGGGCCACTTGGTGGGGGGGGGGGGGGGAACAAATGCGACACTGAAACGAAACAGCATGGGATTCAAATGGGGGGGCAGCACCAACCGCTATGCAGCCCACTGCAGTCCCTTACTCGTCCAGGCTGCCGCCGGCTCCACCACAGTCACCCTTTGGTCCTCCCCGGTGGCACCGTCGCACGTCTCCCGAGTGACTGAACTGTGCCCGGGCAAAGTGAGACAGAATCAGCAGGCCGACTACACAGACCGGCGCCAGCATTGAAAAGCGGGGTCACATCAAAGGGAAGGTCAGCAACGCGTCCAAGCGTTAGGACGGCGCAGTCGCTCAAGGCTGGCGAGGAGGTACACTCAGGTCTACGGTCAAGAGAACCAACAGACTTCCATGCAGCACGCCACAGAAGTGGAGGGGCTCTAAATCTCTCTAACCATTTCAATCAGCGACGCTCCGCTCCATTTCAGGCCGGCTATTCTGGCACCCGGCATCCCATAACGGCTCTTCCTAGAAACTCCACTGAGGTAATGAAACCATAAACTAACGGAATGAAGGAATAAGCCTTTTGGAAGGAGTCGCTTTCACGTGTCGCGGGCCAGACTTCAAAAGATCTCAGGAACAGAAATAGAGCCAGTGGCAGACGCACTCCGGTTACTTCCAGTAAAACGGCCTTTAACCTGTGCCAGGCCCAGGCCCAGGCCCGCTGCTGCCATCCATCACATCTGAGAAGAAAGCGCAGGAAGAGGGAGGCACAACAGAGCCGTGCGGCCGCCCGGCCCCGAGGTGCGCACGCACACACACAAGGTGGCAGATGACGCTGGTATGCGCCACCCTACACGAGGACATTCTACATGGCCAGTGCTGAACCTGGGGCACCAGCTGTAAAGATAGCCTCAGCCTTGACCTCACCGCTTTATGACGCACTCCACCTGTCAGCCACCCTGCGAGTCACGAGGCTCTGCGCTTTCAGGAAAAACATTTCAATCTCCCAGCGCCCTCTGCACAGTGCCAAGGCAGCAACGAGAGCTCACCCAACACATACGGGCTGGGCAGACAGGGTGGCCGGGCACGCCACTCCTCAGTAAACACTTGATAAAAAGACTCGGCCGGCGCCATAAAAACGAACAGTCTGAGGAGCGGACACGTTGAAGATGGCAGACCGCCTGCGGGTCCGACCCCTCCTGCTACTTACCGGGGTCAGGAGCTCTGGGGTGGATATCGGCGAGCTGTCGCTGTTTAGCTTTATTCCGCTTCCCAGGTCAAAATCACAGATTTTAACGGGGGAAACCTGCAAGTGGGAAAAACAAACAAACTAAAACTCCCAGCCCCACTGGGATTGGCACAAACCACGTCGGCGGTGGGCTCGTGTAACTCTTACCTTGTCTTCATGCTCACACAGAATGTTCTCAGGCTTCAGATCCCTGTGAGCCATTCCTGTTAAAAAAAAGAGCAAAAACCACTGTGCTTGATATAGCGCCTTGTAGACGTTTTCAAGATGGCACACGCAACTTCAGAGGAGTTCTACGGGCAGCAGATGGGCTCATTTAAGGAAACCCTGTGTGTTTAACTCACGGCCATCCATCCTTTGCAGGTTTTGCACATTCATTCCAAAATTAATGAGAGCACAACCTCCCTGTATCTCGGGGAGAAAATCCCTAAAACCCACACATGTGGCGCCATCGTCCGAGACTATTACTAAAAGGACCAAAAAACTGGCCTGCCACGGTTAGAGGGGCTTTTTGAAAAGGCGAGTGGTGGCGTTTACACGCACTGAAGCACTTTATATAGTGCCTTTGCCACAGTGAATCCTAGAGAACAATGACTCCACTCAGAGTGGCAGCAGGCCTTTAAAGTGGCCCACGCATGCCTTGGCGCCCAGGCAGCACAATGCTTTCCTTTGTACTAACAGGACGTCTCTCCGTCATACTGAAGGCCACTGGGGACTGAGCGTGACACTTAAAGCCAGCCCTGAGGGACAAGCCCTTTTGATGAACTCTTACTGCCAAGGCTGGCCCTGACAACACTTTTCATTTAAACGTTAGCATTCAACATGAAGAAAAGTTTTCTGGTGAAGCCCACCTGTTCCCGTATACGTGGACTTGAGAGCTGGGGAGTGAAGTGATCTGCTTGGGGTCCCAATGAGCCACTGCAGAGGACTGTCAGCTTCAGTCTCGTGGTGTAGGCCTCGGTGCCACACTGGGCAAATCCAGCAGGTCACTCCACATCCGCCACCCTGCATTACGCCCCTTTCTGGTGGTCTCCTTAGCCCACCTCCCTCAGTTGGGAGGCACCGGGGCCTAAAAGTGCAGCAAAGCAAACTGCAAAGGTGCCATCGGACAATTTAAGACAAAGGAAGACAGCCAATGACTGGTGAAATGCCATTGACACATTTTTTGAAGACGCTTATCTATTTGTGGAGCTGCTGAGAATGAAGATGGATGTGAAACATTTAACTCAACCAAGTGTGAAGTTTAAAGACTGTGCAGGGGGAGCAGAGCCCTCCAAGATGGTCCGAGGGAACGTGGGTGGGAGCGGGTGCCCTTGGCTAGCGAGGGTGGTCCCAGATAGCCCGCCCTGATTGATGCCAGACAGGCCTGGCGGGGGGTGTTGTGTATACTGCAGCCCGAGCTCTACAGCATGTGACCTCCAACTGGGTGGTTAAAGGACTTTACTGCCAACTGTGCACGATTTGGACGTTCTGGTCGCCTTAGGGTACTCAAATGGATTTATTACAGCGTCGTCTGCTAATCTAAACCCGTGCCATGAAGGTGCTAATTACCTTTGTTGTGAAGGAAGTTGAGTGCACTTGCAATGTCTTGGACCACAATGCTGGCTTCCTTCTCGTTAAAGTGCCGCCTCTTGTGAATGTGAGTCAGGATGGAACCTGCCAACGACAGAGCACACGGACGAGGGCTTTAAAGTCGAGTCAAAAAAGTGGCCGTCACCGAGTGACTCAGACTCAAACAGCAGGCAAGCATGAAGTGTTCTTAAAAAATCAAGCTGATTACTTGCAAATAAAACGGGCCACTTAAAAAAAAAAAAAAAAAACGAAAAAACTTTGAAGGCACATCGACGACACTTCAAATAAAGGAACCCTTTAAAAAAGGAATGAACTTCTGATGCTGCCAGGAGAGGTGGTATCAGCAATACATTAGACGCTCATGTCACCTCTCTGCCACCTCCGCTCAAGAAACGGAGAGGAACAAAAGTAAACCCACAGCACAGCGTGGTGCCACCGCACCACCACCTGCAGCACCCACCTCCTCGCAGCTTCTCAAACACCAAGTAGAACTTCTCTTCCTCCTCAAAGAACTCTACCAGCTCAAGAATGTTCCTAAAAAAAAAAGGAAGAAGAAAGAGTGGACTTGAGAAATGACGTTTGGGGGCAGTAATTATATGGAAGACCAGTCGGGTTCACAAGTTTAACACACACAGCGAGCTCTCTGCCACATCCCAAACCAATAAAATCGCAAAGAGAAGGAAATCAACCCAAAACAACTCTGACAGCCAAGTCCAGTAGGACATCAGGACCCCCACCAGGCTCTCTGGCCATTTTATGGGGTCCCCTCTCTTTTCTGCACCGTACACCGAGGACGCTGCCACTTTTCTAAACTCTGTACATTGATGTCACCAAGTTAAAATACTCTCAGCGGTTATTACTGGAGCAACACTTCAGTTTGACGGGACCCCACGCCCCATTTCTACGAATACTTGGGAGGGAAATGGGGGGGCACAGGAGCTGCCACTTTAAAATGAGTTCTACAACTGGAACAAAGAGACACGGACGGGCGCAGCTTAAGGACAAACGTCACACCAGAGGTAAGAGGAGAGCGTGGGGCTGACAGAATGATGTGACACTTTGTCAAATGGCCCGGTAGGGACGCCGTTGGGCAGGAGTCCTGAAATGCCACTTTGCCTGTAAAGTAGGTGACACAAGAAGCCAGTGGTAAAGAAAGATCCCGTCACCTGGCGGTTAACACAGCCACGTGCCCAGTGCCCCATTGGCCTCCACCACGATGCATCTTATTAGACTTGAATCAGAAATTGAAATCCTCACCTGTGCCCCTGACACTGGTATAGCATCTCGACCTCCCTAAAGACTCGACTGCGGCTATGGCCAGCTCTCTTCTCGATAATCTGTAAGATACACAAACAAAATTGTTAACCACTGCAGATGTGCACAGCGGTGCCACGAGGGGCGTGGTGATTTTATTTGACTTAAAGATGAGCTTAAAATGAACTGCAGCACATCAAAACAAACATCTCACGGTGCCTTTGTATACTGATGACCCCTCAAACAAGTCAAGTTGCACACCCGCAGGACCCTCGTGGGGTCCACCCTTAAACACCCCATTACAATGTGGCACTCTTAACAAAATGGAAACACACACACGACAGGATTGTGTCATCTGTTCTGCCCGTCCACCCTGTGCAACTGCTGTCTTGTCACGTAGTCTCTACAATGACTCGCCATCTTCATCGTGAACCTCTGCTTAAAGGCGCTAGATGAGAAGCCAAGAGAATTTTGCTAATCAGTCAGTCATTTTCTGGGCCGCTCAGTCCTGCTTGAGCCAATCCCAGCTGGCATCAGGGACAAGGCCGGGACAAACACTGGACAGGGCGTCAGAGCCAGACTAATTAAAAGAAGGAGATGAAGAGAGCAGCCACAAATCAAGGGCCTTCTTTTCTGAAGCTGTAATGACATCCACCATTGACTACTGCAACTCCCTACCAGCAGGTGCCCGTTCACAAAGAGTAGGGGCAAAGCTCCACTCCAAGACTCCTCACAAGGGCCAGCAGCAGATGGCACACAATGCCCACCCTGCTGTGCACGCCTTCACTGCTGCCCGTGCTTCACAGGCTGCTGACCTGTTTGACCGCACCACGTCTGTGAGCTCCTCCATCACTAAGCTCCTGTCTGCCCACTAATGTCCACCAATTCTTGCTGTGGGTGAGGAATGCCCACCCTAAATTGAGGACATCAGCCGGTCTCTTTTTAAAAGCTCGTGTCCTTGGAGTTGACGCTCCAAGCCTTCTCAAGAGGATTTGCATTTGGGTCACAAATGATGTCACCTGCTCGGGGCTTTCTTGCATTTTCTTCAGGTTCACAGTCTCTTATTCCAATTCAGAGCTTTGCATTTCCTGAAGCCCCTCGACTCTCCCCTCAGGTACATGTGACAAGATTACGTGCTACACACCAAGAATGGACCGGCCTGCCTGCCTGTTCCCGATGACGCTCATTCACGCACAATTCACCTGAAGGGACCCAAACCGGACCTGCGCCCCGTTTGGATGGATTTCACACAACCCATGGCCTCCTCATCCTCCAAGCATTCAAACCTGCAGAGTCCCTGCACCACAGTCTGACACCCCCGAGCCGTTTTGAGTTCTCAAATTCGAGTCCCACTGGCATCATCAGCGCGTGGGCACTGCAGTCAGTTCATAAAGGCTCACCAAGGTGTGCGCCGAGGGGGTCTCTAGAAACTGTGAAACGAAGCGTCAGCTACAGGAAGTGGCGCACAAACCGCCCTGGACGTGACAAATGGCGTGTAACGTGAAACACTACCTTGGCAGCCCACCTTTATCCGGTGGGGGGGTTTGGCTTTTCCAGCTTGCTGATTTCGAGGGGGTGAGATGCCCTCTACCTCCAAACTTGTAAGTCACGAGCCATAATGAGGGGCCCTGGGTGGCTCTCACAGACTGCCTTTTGTTCTTGGCTGCACTCGCCTGAACATCTGCTCTCCCCAGCGCCCAACCCCCTGCCCCACAATGCAGTGCCCGCATGCGGCACTCAAACTTTCAACATACCCGAGCAGCAGAGGAGAATTAGGACTTTCTTGTTGGGTTTTACGCAGTCTTACCGTTAAACAAAGAGACCCCTGCTAGCCACCAGTCCAGCGCCCCCCCACACCCCTGAAGCAGCAGCAGAGAGTTGTAAAACAAAGACAAACGCGCAGAAGCCAAGCCAAATGCAAGCCAGCTGTGCCTGCGCCTCAGTAGGACGGAGAGCAAGAAGCGGGATGGTGGGGGGGCCTCTCGTACAAGCGCTACGCCCCTCACTCCCGGTCATGACCCCCGCTTGTTTTGGCACACGCGTCTGTACATAGCATTCCCGCCTGTGAAAGCCCACAAGCCAATAGAGATTAAGTGGGGAAGGTGGAGCCTTCTCTCTGCACACCGATTGGCTGGCCGGCAGCAGAACAACAACAACAACAACAATGGAAGCTTCTGTGCTGAGTTAGCAGAGCCAAGCCCAGAGCCACGTGAATAAGTAGCTCACCTCGCCCCTTTCCAGGAAATATCTCCACTTCGGCTGGAACAAACTTATTAATGATCAACCAGCACGTACTGATGAGGCAGGCGGGCGAGAACGGGACAAACTGCTATTATGGGGGGGGCGGCACCTTTATTGTAACAAGTCGATGCCCGTTTTGAGTCAAAGAGGGGGCATCCCCTTGCTGCAAATGGGGCCCAACATGCCCTGTACAAACATAAGAAATGTGACAAACAAGAGCAGACCATTCAGTCCATCGCGCCCGTTTGTTTAGCCAAGCCGTCCTAACATCTCATCCACAATCCTCTTGAAGGTTTCTGCTTCTACTCCATGTCTCAGCAGTTTGTTCCAGTGTCCCCCAAACTCCCAGTTTGAAGTGCACATCCCATAATGGACCCAGAATGCTTTTTCGGCAGGCAGAGTGGTGCTGTGGTTAAGGCTTTGGATTTCAAATCTCACCGTTGACACCAGTGTGTGACCCTGAGCAAGTCATGTGACCTGCCTGGGCTCCAATTGGACAACTAAAAGAAATGGAACCAACTGTATCATGTAAGTCACCTTGGATAAAGGCGTCAGCCAAACAAGGAAATGTAAACGTTTCTCAACACCGCAGACTTCACAAAGCACAGTGGCATCCAAACGGCCACAAGTGTCACTTCAAGCGCCTTACAATTGTGCTGCACTCCGTCTTTGTTCTGCAAAGTATTTCATTGCACACACCGCAGAGCCGCAGCATACGCATGTCGTCGTCTTCTGAACCCGCTCCCTAACTACTCGCCAACAGCATTAAGAACAAACATGGCACCCAGCCTTGGACAGGATGGCACGGTCCATCACAGGCCAATTCAGGGCTGTCACTTCACAACTCTGGGATGACAGGAGGAAGCCATGACATTAATTAATAAACCTCCACAGAATGAGCCGGGGATTTAAAGACAGGACTCTGCACCCTGATGCCAGTGCGTGGCGAGGGCACACGACTAACGAGGCCTCCTGTACAGCAGTGAGCAGTCACCGGTCCCATGAACACATCTCTAGGTGACCCTACCTTGACGGCATACTCCTTATTGGTGATCAGGTTGAAGCAGGTCTGGACTCTTGCATAGGATCCTTCACCCAGGATGTCTTCCTGAAGCCTGTAGACATCTGCCAGACAGAAAACCAACCAAATATCAACGGGCAAACTCCCACCTGCCTCGCCCCCAGTTTAAACACAAGACTCGCCAGAGCCAAGGGGGAACACGTCTGCTTACCTTCAAATCGTCCAGAAAAACTGTCCGTGGCCCGACATCTCTTTTTCTTCTTGTTCCTTTTCTTTGCATCGGGGATGTCAATGGGCTGACTTGATGGCATGTCTTAGAAGAAAGGGAGCACAACAATCAACTTTGCCAGTCTACTGTGCCCTCAGACTTCCTCAACTTCATTTTTTGCCCAACCCTAACGTACCCTGCCCGACAGGAGCTGCACAGATTAAAGATATGAAGGTCGTAGCTGGGGGTCTTACCATCAAAACAATTCAAAGACAAGCGACAACACAAGATGGCCAAATCAGCATCTACAACCAACGTAGCGGCCACTCAGTGGACCACAACTAGTTAAACCACACAAAAGTCAAAAAAAAAAAAAAAAAAAGCCCCCACGCTCAATGCGCACCATTTAGCAAAAGAATCTTGGGAATTTTTAAACAAAACCCACAAGTGTATCCGCAGCTGGTGCCAACTTTCATTCTGATTGAGGAAGTTGCCAAGCAGAGCCTGAAACCAGAAACCTGGGGGGCCCTCCAACAAACCTCATTACATGGGACAGTGGGCTTAAAAATTACAGGCAGAGCACGGCTTGGCGAGAGCAAGTGACGGGCACAGGGTCACTCTGGTAGCCTCGGGAGGAAAGTCCACAAGCAGCCTCATCCACAAAATGAGACAGGAAGGATTGGCCGGGCCGACTTAACTGTAGTGCCGGGGGCCTGTCTGAGGGTGGACCGTCGGGTTCAAGGGCGGCCGAAGACCTGAGCAGATGCTGAAGGAGAACATTTACAAAGCAAGAAGGGTGCGACACACACACACAAAAAAAAAAAAGTCCAGCACAGCCCTCCAAGCCTGTGGTTAAAAGCTTCAGCCAGCAGGGGGCTACGGCGTCTCACTCGCCAACTTCTAAGAGGTCTCATTTGTCCAGCCAGCTGTTTGGGTTTCCCATTACATTTTACAAAGCGAGCCGACTACGTTAACACACACAAGCATCGACTCCATACGACACTAGGCTGGCAAACTGCTTTTTAAGACGGGCTTCAATCAGCAGACAAAGCACTTAAAACAGCCACTCTGAGCACATCTACAGTGCATGTGGTGCCACCAGAGACGGCCACCTCACTTTACCTGCGGCAACGTACACCAAACTGGCTCAATTCCAACCCAACTGGACCCCTCTGCTATGCCAGACAGATGCACTCACATTACACCCAACGATAAGGCACATCAATACCCTCAAGGAGCCGAGCTGCTTAGGTGTCTCAGACACAATGGCCTGTGCCCGTCCCCAAAAAACCCAACGCAGAGGATGGCGCAGCACATACCAGGCCTGGCGGGGCAGTCAAAGTTAAACGCCGACTCCAGTTGATGAGAGCCGTTCTTACTGAAGTCCTCGTCTTCAAAAGGGTTGTGACCCTGAAAAACAAAACCGCAATTTAAATAAAGGTGGGCAGACGCTGAGTGGCACTCCTTCTGAGGCGTCGGGTATTTTTAACAACAAAGACAAGAAGAAGCACCACAGTGCCAGGTGGTCCCTAAATGTAGTAATGACCTCAGCTCAGGCAGGGAGCCCCTCCATCTGTGCTTGGACCCGAGGCCTTTCTGTACAAGACCGACTTCTAGCCTCCTCCTCCTCCTCACCACCATCGAGACAGCCTGTCCTCCTGCTGAAAGGACAATCAAAGGACCAAAGGCTTCTCCAAGCGCAGCACACTTCAATTTCAAGCCTGCCCAGCAGGACTTCATCAGCTGTCACATGCCGAGTCACAACTCCACTAACAAACGCGGTCCTTCTTGATAATCCCGGCTCCAGCCTCCTGCACGGTGCTATTCTCATCTTGAACGATGTTACGTTTGGCCCCAATGGCCACTGAACGGCTTACACTGACGGACACATGTGCTGCATAAACTGCCATGTAACGCACAGGAGAGGTGCCAGTCAATACAAACTGTGTGACAAGACAAGTTTCGACAAATACTTTAAAAGTGAGAGCTTTGGGAAGCACTCTTAAGAAATTACCTATTAATGCACATCTAAATAGGGCACTAGATGGCAGAAATGATGGGACAGACTGCTCTTAGTCCAGAAGGCCAATGACAATGACAGGAACCTTGGCCCTCCCAGTTGCCACTGATAGACGCTTCAAGATAAAAGAGCCGAAGTCCCCCTGGAATACTGGTTAGAAATGGCAGATGGGGGGGGAGGTCATTAAACATCCCAAGGATTCCCTCATCCCTGAAAAAGAGAAATCAGGGCCGACACCGATACGCTGGGCTTAAACTTCAGTGTGTAACTTGCCGTGTCACAGAGTCACAAAAAGTGCTGCTCAACAAAACGCGAGTCTGACTTTGTTCTCAACAATACAGACGAACTCTCTCTAGCCATTAGTGGCAGCACAATGCGGACCCCACGTTGCCACTCTTTAAATGAATGGTAGTCGCCATTTGGTATCTAGATTTGAGAAGAGGAAAAAAAAAAAAACCCAAGGGGCAAAGGTCACATTCACAGCTGCCACCACAAGAAAGCACCCAAAGCCTAAGAATGACAACAAGCCACACTGGGGGCCGAGTTCAAAACTGCAGTGTCTTTAGCACCGCATGCGCTTTTGTGACCTCACATACTCAACATAGGACGCTCCCAATAATAAAGGAAAATAAAACGAAAGGCGACACACAACACGTTGGCATCCGGGACAAACGTATTCAAAAGAGCTGCCGGGTCATCGGCACAGTGTGTGTGTGGACATCCAGCCGCCCACCTCACACGCGCCATTCCTAAGGATTTCTTTACTGGCCCTTTGCACCAACATGTCCAGGCGTTTGGAGGGCCCCCCCTGTGCCACGCAACCTCGTCAAGTTTTATATGGCGACTTTCACACGACGCGTTTTTATAACAACTCCAGAATGCGATGGAACAGTTAAAGTGAATGGACAGAAGACTTGGGATCGTCACTTCACACCAACCCCCCCAGCGATAAAGTTTGGTGTGAACTTCACAACAGTCATCAGCCAACACTGGGAACACAAACTAATTCAGATTTTAAAGAAGATTTCTGAAAATTGAACCCAAAAATCCCTTTTAATAAAGAACGAAGACCTGTCTGGTCAAAGTAATCAGTGCTCGGCTTTCCGGATCTGAAGAACAGCAAATGGACACAAGACGGTCCAGGACTGACCGTGAAGGCCAACACCGGCCTGACTGGACTACAAGAAAGGCTGCAAAAGCTTCAGTTCACAAAAGGGAATCGGGAGAGCAAAGTCCGAAAAGAGCATTTCGTTAGTCCACCGGAGAGACCTACGAAAACACACAAGAAAAGGGCAAACCTTAAAAGAGCGATGAAAGCCGTTGATCGTCTTCTGCACCATGGTGGCTCTTGACAAACTGTCGATCCCTCTGGGTCAAAAAAACGGGAATAATCCCAGAGAAGACGGTCAAAGTTGCCGCTCTGATATTCCAGCTGTTCCACAAAGGAGTGCTAAAAAAAAGAAAAAGAGCCGAAATTAAGCACGGGATGCCGTGGAGAGCGGCGTCCGACGCGCACTGCAAACTCCACCTGAAAACGCGGCCGAGCAAAGGCCACTCGCTCCAGTATCACAGTCCGGACAGGCACGGAGATGCAAGTGCTCAGAAAGACAACGTATTTACTACGTCGCTGGGACGAAGAAGGAGCTCATTGACCACACTCACCCCGACTCCACTCGCTCTCAACGCGGCTCCAGCCTGCGTGACTTCGACGACCAGCTCTAAAAACGAAATCCAAGCCGCGGGACAGAACGAGCGCCGCTCCTTTATATAACCTCCTCGCGCACAACGTTGACGTGGCCACGCCCCTGGGCTGCTGAGCCTCCCTCGCTACGTGCAGAACGGGCGGGAGAGCAGTCTGGCGCTCCGCCCCCCTGCGAGAACTGTCGCAGAAGGAACACCACGAACCGGTCTGTGCCAGTCTCTGTGGATACGCCCCCAGGATGTGCACGAGCGGGTCGCCCCGCCTACAGGGAAAAAAAAATAAATAAAAAAATAAAAAAATAAAAATTGAAAATGAAATGAAACGAAAGAGCGAAAGGAACGGGACGGCGTGAAGGAGCCACAAAGTAGGCGACAGAAATACAACGAGCCAGTGCGGGCCCCTAAACCCCCCCGTGGGACTGTCACAGGAGTTAGCCGCTGGCGTGCACCCGGGCCACTTGACCCCCACTCGCCCCGGTGAGCCGCGCCGTCCTGTCTACGTGATCCTCCATGCGAAGCGCTCTGGCTGATGAAACGCATGAAACTGATGCAATCTCAGCCCGGCACGGTGCAAGCCGACTGGAGTCGACCGGCCGGTGCCTTTCATGACACACACCCACGCCCAGATGGCATCATCGCGTCGCTATTCGATGCCACCGCTGACCTCGTGCGCTCACACTCAGGTGACTCGGGTGACAAAGTAGGAACTGCAAAAACCGAAAGAAAAGCAGAGGGGGCTGGGAATCCTTAGGCAGGAGTGAGACCGGGAGGGGACGGGGGGTGGGGGGGGGGATTGACATGAGCGGCCACCTCAACCCCTGCAGCCGTCTGATGTAACACCGAGAGACCGCGTGAAAGAAAGGCCGCCGTGGAGCGCACGCGTGTGGACTGCGCCGCCATTCGATACGAGAAAGCGGAAATACCTCGGCAGCCGCCCGCGGCGCTCTGTTTTGAATCCGCGAAACTGGAAGACGGCGGAATCGTCTGGAATGTGCGCGAAGAGGGGCGGGCCGAGCGGCGGACGGATAATCCTAGCGGAGATGGGGGGGGGGTTGTCCTAGAACCCCCTATCGGAAAGCACACATTTCTGTGTCTAATGGTGCCGATCCTATTATGACTTTGGTCCTTTTCTTTTGTTTCTGTCTGTATTATATAGTGCCTTTCTCTACTTATTATAGACATCTGTGACAGCGCGCCTTTGGTATTTCTCTGTCTATTATATCATTTATTATGGTGTCTTTTATATATTAATAATTATATGCTGTGCATGTCTATTATATGAGCTATTATTTAGTGGCTTTCATATTCTCCTAGCTATGTATCCTTTATATAGCGCCTTTCACATTCACCTGTCCATCAGTGTCAGAGTCACATTGTGTTCTCCCAACAGTCCTCTGTAACCAACTTCCCCGGACATATAAATACAATGGGGGGGGGGAGTTTGTGAACTGAAAGGATAAACATGTCGTTTTATATAGCGCCTCTCCCCCTGATGGACACAATGGCAAAGTGCTTTGTGCTGTCAGCACTGGCAGGGGACGTGACTTTCCATGTCACAGCCTGGGCTCCTGACCAAAATATTAAGGGGGGGAAGTGATATGATAAAGGCTCAAAAATCTAACAAGTAAAAAGAGTGGGGTGGGGGGCTTGACATGATGTTTGGGGGCTGCCTGGGGCGGGCGGCGGGGCCTGCGCGGGGGGGGGGGGGGGGCGGTCACGGTGGGTTTGGTGGGGGGGGGGGGAGGGG
>JANRMT010062789.1:7578165-7622951 GCA_026402145.1 Polypterus bichir lapradei | reverse complement strand
CCCCCCCCCCCCCCCCCACTTCTGCTTTGCTCGCATCTCAGTTGTCCCCGTCACTCATCCAGGGACTTTTTTTAAAAAAGTTGTCACGGCTGCTGCTTCAGCTTCATGACTCAGGGGTTTGTGTCCAAATTCTTACAGTGTGGACGCATGCCAGGCATGTGAGTGGTCAGGGCCACCTAATGGGCCTCATTCATTTTGCGGAGCCCATATTATTATATTCATGTGTACTTTTAGGTCAAATGGCTTATTATGGTTTGGGCATGTTGGCGTTTACACTTCTTTCTTTTAATCTTTAGGCGTGTGACAATAGTGGTGTTCACAACAAAAGGTGCCATAAAGATAACATTTATGCTCCTGTTGTGTGGAAAATGATGAGGACGTGCAGCCAGGAGACAGGGTCTACCAGGCATGAGAGGAAATACCTGGGCTTGAGCCCCCCAGCGATACAGCTGACGGTGGCACTGCCAGCACAGATCATGTGACCCCATTCAGATGTGTCCCCAGAGCCTTCACCGAGTTCTCAGAGTACCAAACTCTGCTGACGGCTGTGGACGTGTTGAGCTCATGGCTGCTCCTTCCCACTCTTTCGTGTTCAGACCTCCATGGTCTGAGACTCCGTCGATGATGACTGGAATGTGGAGAATTGGGTGGGACGCCAGACCACCACACAGCCAGTCAGTGGAATGTGCAAAAGAAAAATGGAACGCGTGCAGAAATCCCACGAGGAGGAGAAGCTGACCCAACAGGGCAAACCCACCGGCTGAATCGGAGACTGGCGGTCTGCACGTTGACAAAATCGGGGGGTACGCGTCTCAGATTTCACATAAAAAACAAACCTGCAGGGTCCACATTGTGAAAGGCGCTATATAATCTGACCGGGGATTGCTTGAATGTAGAAAGTGATCAGCACCAGATAAATGATTCTTTAATATAGTGCCTTTCTCCTCTGGTCACCTGCTGAATGTCAGGCACCTTCTGCACCTGTGAGGGTGGCACGTGGCTCTGGTGTCACCCCCACCTGAGGCAAATGTCACATCCCGCTGGGGTGGCATTCAGTGACCCTGAACTGGGCAAGCAAGCTACATAATGGATGGAGATGCCATTTCTGTCTTTATGTTAATGGAAAGGGACATCTTACCATTATGTTATATAGTGCCTTTCATGTGTATGAATATGTCTGTTATATACTGTGATTCATATCTAGCATACGCCGTCTGTGATATCAATTTATGTAGATGTTTATCTTTCTGTATAGTGCCTTGAGCAGGTGATGGGCGCTATATAAGTAAAATGTATTATTATTACCACCTGTTAGATCTTTAATTTAATATATTGCCTTATTTTATATATCTAGCATTTATATAGTGTCTTTCACATGTATGAATATGCCAATCCACCATGTGCCATCTTTCATATCAATTAATGTAAATGCTTATCTTTCTGTATCACCTGTCAGATCTTTTTATTTGATATAGTGCCTTTCATATGCATCTGTCCATTGATCATAGAGTGCCCTTCATATCTGTAATATGGTGTATTATGTGTCTGTCTGTCTGTCTTTAAAATATGCACTTTTACATGAATCAGTCTATTTGGTATATAGTGCCTTTCATGCCAATCGGTCTTTCTATGTTTGTCTTTATATAGTGCCTTTCATATCATCTATCTACACTATATTGCCTTTCACATCTGCATATGTAATAGCTTACTTTCCATCGTATGCTTTTCAGTCTTTTTTTTTTATATAGCGCCTTTCTCCTCCACCTGACACCCCCGGGTTGTGTCCTGTGGGAGGAGAAGCCGACGCCATCCCAAGTTTGGTTTTATGTCTGGGACTGAAGTAAAGAAGAATTCTGGTGGTCCTCACCTCCATCCTGTTTTTTTTCTTTTTCTGTTGACCCACCCGCTTGCCCCGACCCCCGGTGGTACGTGCAGATTTCCTCGGCCATTGCGTCTTGTTCTATATGGCGCCTTATCAGCGAGCACACACATGAGTGAGGCGGCTGTGGGGCTGCATGGCGGGCGGAGCGCACGGGGTTTGGTTTCTTTATTTATTTCTTAAAACCGTCGCTGGCTCGCCGCCCGCCTTACTCAGCGCTGTTTGAAAAATTTCAAGGAAAAACAAACTTACGGGATTTGCGCGAGGAAGTCCAATAGAAAAAGCTGGGAAAACCAGCGCTGGAACTGGGGGGCTCATTTTCTTATTTAAAAATCAGAGTGATTAAAAATAAACTAAACTAAAAATGGAGGAAGGGATCGGGTGCCTTAGCTCCTAGCACTGCGCTCGGGACCTCAAAGGACTGGGTCTCCGAAATGGGCCCAAAGACAACGCTTTACAGCCCCGGCAGGGCAGGCACACCATGAAAGGCGCTATATCAGCCCAAAACTGTTCCTTTCATATGGTGCACCTTGTAAGGTGATCAGCAGGAAAGAACACGTGAAAACAGAGAGGATCGGTGAAAACTTTGTGAAAGGCGCTGTATCAATCCGCAAGTCGTCATTGTATATAGCGACTTTCACATGGAAGATCATGGAAAACTTCAGGGACCTCCATGGAAAATGCTTTATTTGACCATCAATCTTGCTTTCTACGTAGTAATTTTCACAAAGTGCCCCTTTCTGGATCATCTTATAAAGAAATGAACTCCTAATAACAGAGAGCGTCTTGAAAAATGCAGGAGGTACCATGAATGGCGCTATATAAGTCATAGGGTGACTTTCTTCAGATGCACCTTTATGGAGGACCTTATAAAAGTAACCCACGATGCGCCCTTCGCCCCGTCGCTGACAATTTTCTAGCTTGTATTGTTTCGCACCACACGGAGGTCCGTTCTGTCCGCCGCTGAGGGTCTTTTTGTAGCCCCCGTCTGCCCGTCGTGCAAGTTGAGGCGCTGTGGGGGTCCTTCCAGCCTCCACAGGTAACCAGTGTCACCTGGCTGAGTCCAATCAGGGGGCGCGTGGGCGGGGCCTAAGGTGAGCCGTTCGACCGTCTCAGCGGGGCACGCTCACGCGCGCACCCCGAAGCCCTCGTAAAAGAGAAGTGCGCAGCTCGGGAGCGCGCCCAGTCCCGTCCATTCGGGCTATTTTAAAGCTGCAAGACGCCACGTGAGCGCCATAACCTGACACCGCGGTCGGGGAAGCCCGCTGGCCTCAGACTGGCCCGGCGAAATCGAGAAAACTTGCAACGGGGCCTTTTAGAGCTCAGGGTTGTATTTTGGGACGACGGAAATGGCCGGTCCGGCGAGAGTGACAGTGACATCACAGTCCACTGATAGCGACAGGCCAAAAAAAGGTGGTGTAGGAAACGTGACACAGCGAGGTCTCTGGCGGCCACGTGTGTCCCCGCATAGATACTGTGACTCAGAGGGGCCACC
Organism: Polypterus bichir lapradei; assembly: GCA_026402145.1. Lineage (NCBI taxonomy): Eukaryota > Metazoa > Chordata > Cladistia > Polypteriformes > Polypteridae > Polypterus > Polypterus bichir. The sequence goes on along the minus strand of JANRMT010062789.1, from coordinate 7,619,577 downwards.
TCGATGGCGGGGCTGGTGCAGGCTGTGGTCCTCCATAGAGAGTGTGCGTCTGGTCTTTAAGAGAAAGTCCCCTCATGTAATTTAGAGCGGCCCACCAAACACTCCAGCATCTTAAGGTCGTCGGGTGGAGCGCATTCTTACCCACCATATTGCCATGGAAGCTCAGGAGGCCCTGGCACCTTATGGAGGCGTCGTCCAGTGCCCCCTGATCCTCCAGACTAAGAGAAGGCACTTCAGCTTCAGGCTCCTTTCAAGGAGGTCCTCGTGTGATTTAGAGAAGCCTGCCTCACCCTTCTCACACTGGGGTCTCAGGTGGTGTATGCTGTGGTCCTCCATAGTGGAATCACATCCTTCAAAGAGACACCTTGGACTTAGGGTCCTTTCAGGGGGCTCATCGTGCCTTATAGAAGGTGCACCACTTCCATAAAGGTGGCACGCCAAGTAAGAGAAGCCCACCTGAGACTCCAGCTTCTCAAATTCCTCAGGTGGTGCACAACACTGTGATTCTCTGTAGATGGCATGCATCATGTCCTTCAAAGGGGACACTTTAGTCTCAGGGTCCTTTCAAGGGACCCCTCATGTGCAGTCCAACTTCTCAGATGGTGTACACTGTGCCCCTCCATAGAGGGCTAAGGTCACTTCATCTTGGAGATGGCGCATCAACCTCAGACCCCTTTGAAAGATGTCCTCTTGTGATTAGAGGAGACCATCTCAGGCTTCTCAAACTCTTCAGAAGGAGCCCACTTGGATCCTCCATAGATGGTGGGCATCACGTTGTCCCCAAACTTCCGCCTCGAATTGTGTTTTCCTTTTTTTTTTCGTGTGTGCCAAACGTCACTTTGGACAACTTGATGTGAGCACCAAAAACTCAGTCGGCGGCCACCAAAGCCCACTTTACTTCACTGGGGTGACTGGTAGATGTGCCAGGTTGTCACAGGCTTGGCACCCAAGTCCGCCCAGTTACTCGAGGGTTTCTCAGACAATGCCAAGTACTGTTGTGTAAGCTCACTCCGCCTTCTTGGAGCTCCAGGGTGGAGGTTCTGGCCTGCAGAGACAGCACACTCGGCTCAGCCCTTTATTTCTTTTTTTTCATTCTGCTATAAAACACGAAGCATCAGACAGACGATCTTCAAATCGCGCGTGCCCCTTATACCCTCCACGCACTGTACATCTGAATGAGCATTAAGTGGTGCACTGGGTGGTCAGCCCACCCCTGTGACCAAAGAGGACATCACAACCAGCTGCAGACCAGTCGGGTTCTGTCCTTGGGTGTGTCACGCTTATCCAAAGTGACTTCCATCATTTCAGATACAACTGGGGCCATTTGTTTTGAATTTCTAGTCTGAGCCCAGGCAGGTGAAGTGACTCGCTCAGGGTCACACGGTGGGGTCAGTGGTGGGACTTGAACCCAAAACCTCAGGGCTGGCAGTCCAAAGTCTCAACCGCTATGCCACCCTGCTTGCCAGTTTACAAAGATGGCATTTGTGTTTTACTTGTCAGCTTGACACGGTGCTCTGCACCTCCACTCTGTAAAGGGCGCTATATAAAGCTACTATACCATGGCCTGCGTAATCCTGATCAAAGTCACTAGAACATATCTGAGCAAGCAGAGGGCACAAGGCAGGAACAACAGGGTGCCACTCCATCACAGGATGAACACACACACACACATCATAGGGTCAACTTAACATCAGGGGGAAACACACACAGACACGGGGAGAACATGCAGACTGGTCCTGGGCATGGACCCTACCACTGCGCCACCCCTGCACTTAAACTTCATTGAACTCTGTGGCGACTCCTAAGCTTTGATGTTGTTGTTTCAGTTTTCTGGGGTCCCCTCAGTACAGCTTGGTGGGCCCAAGCCTAGGGACCCCCCTACCCCCTAAGTCTACTCCCGCAAGCTGTAAATGACCATAAAGGTAACACTGGAAAATGAGGGGGCGGGGTCTGACTTTGAGGGGCGGGGCTTGTGTGCTATTGGCATTCATTGTCACGTGTTTACGTCACGGGCCACGTCATTATATGAAGTTACAAATTCACATTTAAAAGCTCCGCGTGATTAAAAGTAGACGGCCAAGAAGTGACACAAAGCGTCTGCTGGTATAAAATCAGCGCGTTATCTCCCGTGGAGTGACATACGTGCGGCGCTGTCAGTTATTATTATTCTTATGATTGTACTTCATCAAAGAGGCCGATGTGTGCGGTGCGTTTGACGTTCAATGGATTTGCTCAAAACGCCGTGTCGCTCTTTACGCAGGTGGCACACCGCGCCGGGCACACAACCATATCGGACGTGCAAACGACAAAAACACAAAACCTACCAGTTTAAACAATTCAGTCTGAAACAGTAAAGTCATCTGGAATTGAGAAGGCACGGGACGTGTATCTGTTTTGGGGACAGGCGACATGCAAGTCGCAGAGATACGCGCGGCAGAGCGGCTTCTTCGTTCATCCATGTATCTTGTAAACCCGCTAATGCGGGGCAGGGCCTTGTGTATGTGTGCCCGTCATAGGGTGGGCACGCACACGCCAGTCTACCTAACCTGTATGCACTTATTTTCGTAATGCAGTGCCCCTGTTGGGGGGCCAGGCCGCCCCTATACGGTTCTTTCATGACGACAGACAGACGGACATGGTGGCGGGCCCACATGGACTTCACGTTTTATACGAAGCCCCTAAAGGGTGCCAAGGGCCGCCAAAGGTAAGTACAAAATAAAATCAACACACAGTCGTCCCGAATCGGCCATTTCTCCTTACAGCGCCAACCCCGGTCACTCCCATCAGCCCTTGCGCACTATAGCTCCTTTTACAGAGAGCGCAGGGACACGACAAAGTGTCACAGACAGGCCAGCAGGCCGCCTTTTCTCTGTGAAAGTTCCGGGAAGGCGCTTTATAAAAAGTGAACGTGCCATCCAAGCGAGGAGTGACGCATGCAGTGGCGGGACTTTCGGGATTTTCCAGATTGCGGGAAGTCAGTAGAAGGTCGCGCGAATCCGCAGCTGGCAGCCTGCTATTTGTGGCGACGCTTGTCATCCCCTAAATCGGGACACCGTGTGCGCCCCCCACGTCACGAATGAAAAGGAACAAAGTGGGTCATTCTGGTTGGGGGAGGCGGGACAACGTCCTGGTGGCGTGCGTGTCCCCTGGGCAGGGCCGCTTGAGCCCACCGCTGAGGCCATTTGAAGGTCGGCTTTCTTGTTTGCGTCTTTTGTTTTTCTCACTTTTTCAGTTTTATTTTATTTTTGTCCGATTGCTGTTTTTTTTTTTTACATGTCCGTCAGCGTTTCTCAGCCTTCACGTATTTGCGAGCCGACTTTTCATAACAGTTTTAATTGCGCCCCCCTAACATTTTTTTAAAAGGAGCCCACTAATACCAATTTGTTCTTTTTTAATTAATGATATATCATAGAGGCATATTTTATTATACTTACTTAACTGTTATCGACATTTATCGAACTCTAGATGTATTTTTCTAGTATCAGAATGTAATTTAAGTTCATTTGTTTTGGTTTCAATTGATGTTATTTTCATATTTTCGATTCTTGTTTTCTTTTTTTCACATCTTCGCGCCCCCCTAGGGGGTCCAATCCACAGTTTGAGAGCCACTGATGTGCGTTTTCGACGCCTGTGCTGATGTAAAGGCGCTATATAAGAACACTGACGACCCCGACTACATGCGACCGCCACCCCCACTCCCGGCGTGTATTTAAACGGCCTTCTTCATTTGGCTCCTTTTTTATTTCTGTATATTTTACCCTGATGGGCCCTTTCAGACTCTGACTTCTATAATTCAATTCTTTCTTTTTATTTATTTATTATTCAGTTTCTTTGTATTATTTTTATTATTCTTATCATTTGGCGGACGCCTGTCATATAAGACGATGTACAATACAATGGTGAAGGGTCTCACTCAGAGTCACACAGGGTCAGTAGTGGGATCTGAAGCACTGGCCACACTGCCCCCCTTTACACAAACATGAGAACTTGAACCTGAGACCACCGAAACACGCAGGGTACTACTGATGGCAGATCACCTCCTACAGGCCACTCCAATAAACACAGAAATACAGAGACCAGGATTGAAGGTTCAAATCCCCATCCCAGATGGCAGTTTCTCCCCGAATTACAGTATTCCAAAGGTGGCACCGTGGTGTGGTATGGAGAATGGCTGCCTCATAATTCCAGGCTCCTGTGCCCAGTTACTGGATGTGTGCCATTAACATGTTCTCCTCATGCCAAAGACCTGTGTGTGGAGGACCTCGGAAGTTCTGAATTGTTTCTGTGCCTGAGTGGGCCCTGTGATGGACTGGCATACCATTCTGGGTTTCCGATGGCGCCAACTCCCAATGACCCCAAACTGTATAAACAGGATGGCACAATGGATGAAAACAGAAAGCTCCATAAAACAGGGCACCACATTCAGCAGCAGTAACTTTGCTTCTCTCCCTGTACTCTTCCTCCCTCTCTGTCTGCCTCATCTTCACCACAAATTGGTCACATCATGGCCTGTCACACTGTCTCTGCACCGTGTCCAGCACTCTGAGGGGTGACGGAATTGTGCCAAGTCACGCCCCCATACCCCCCCCCACCCCCAGTCAGTAGTCCCTTTAACCGCATTATCTTCAGCAGCCCCACTGCCACCTTATGACTTACTGGCAACGTCACCCCTTTCACCCACCTCATGTTCCCTAGTGGCCCCTCCCCAACCCATCTTGCTTAGTGGCCCTTCCTCATCTTCCCCCGTTTCCTACTAGCCCCGCCCCCTCTGCTGCATATTCTTTAGTCGCCCCACCCACTCCACCACCTCTGCTCTAAATTCTTCAGAAGGAAAATCCAATGTGGTGACAATCAATAGCCCCGCCGCCTCTCTGGCTATCCTTGGACGTCCCATCCTATCCCATCCTCCTCAGTAGCTCCACCTCCTCTGCACCATGTTCTTCAGTAGCCCACCCCACGTTAACCCACCATCTCTACGTCATGTTCTTCAGTACTAACATCCCACCCTGTGACCCTCAGTAGCCCCACTCCATCCCATGCCTTCTGGTTTTACAGCCCCTCTGCCTCTGCCCAATCCATCTTCTTATCCATAGCAGGACCACAGGGCAGCTGAAGTCAATCCCAGCTGTCATCGGGATCAAGGCAGGACTGATACCTGAACGGGGCACCACATTCCTCAGTAGCCCACGCCTTCTCTGGTACTCCTTGGCAGCCCTGCCACCACCCGTATGTTCCTCAATATCCTCACATCCTTGCCAGGACTCCTCAGCTGCCTCGTCAAATTCCATCTCCCTAGTAGCTCCTCCCACTCTGCCCCATGTCCCTCATTGGTCAAGGCCCCTGCACTCCAAAGTGTCTCCACCCCACCCCATCATGCTTAGCTGCCCCTCCACTTTGTTCCCATTTTTCTTTGCAGCCTGACTCCTTGATATGCCCACCACCTCCTATCCCCCCCTCCTCCTTCACAATCTTCAATACCCCATTGGCCCACCTCCCCAGTAGTTCCTCCCACTCTGTCCCATGTTTCACCGTGGCTTTGCCCTCCTGCACTCCAAAGTAGCCCCACCCCTCCCTCATGTTCCACTTTGCTGGTGCTCCTCAGTAGCCCCACCCCTCTCCCACACACACACACACACTTTGTGTTAGCCACACCCCTCCCCTCTCCTTGTAGCCCCTCCCTGTTCCTCAGGAATGGGGAAAGCGGTAAGCAGTGACAGCTAAACATTTGTGCCAGACGAGTGCCAGCAGTGACGTCCCGCCTCTTGTCTGGCAGCAAATCAAAGGTGAGATCAGCGGGTAAGTGGGCTGAGTCTGATGCCAGTGGAAACTGAGAGGATTTATAAAAAGGAAAATTGAAAGTGGGGTCAAAGATGAGTCCACCGACATGAGATGTGAGGCTTAAAGGATGGAATGATGTGGCAGACGGACGGACAGACAGACAGCAGGCCTTCACTCTACAGAGCTGGCCAGGCCTTCATTCAGAAATCACAAAGTGTCACCTGCTGTGTTTGACAAGATGACCACACTCACCCATGTCACTCACTGCCGCCGCCCCCCCATTAAATGATTGCTACTTCAGGTGAGGGGTTTGGGGACAAGAGGTTGTCATCATCAAGTGGCCGCCGGTCTTATAACGTGAAGACGACCCGAGTTGTGCCTTGGCATGTCCCACAGCCCCGGACACAGTAGGAAGTCCTCCATAAAGAGAGGATATCCATGAACTCTCCACGTGTGCCACGGACGCCAGCCTGAAATCCAAGAATAGGGAGGAGGATTTCCTCAAGAACGCACCACCCAGAAAGACAATGGCCAGCGGGGTCTTTGTATTCGGAGTGGAGGAGGTGCGTGCTGTTAAGTCCATGTGACCTCAGTTCAGACGGGAACAATGCCATGCAATGCATTCACGGGTGAAGACCCCTCTATATGGCGCCTGGACCCCCCCCCCAGTCCAACAGATCACATGGAGCCGAGTGAAAAACCCAGAACCGAAAAAGCAAACATCAGGAATGGGGACTTCAGTCAGAAAGGTGACATCCACACAAGCCAGACCGTGTGGCTGACGTTCCATATAGCGCCTGTCCTGTCCTCGGACACCTTCAGGAGGCTGCCAGGGTAGTGTCCTCTTCATACAGCACCTTTCATGCCCATCTTTAATATTGTGCCATATGCAGTGCTGCCTGTCATTCATTTACTTTCAACCTCACACCTTGATATCTTTCTTAGGCTTATATAGCGCCTTTGATGTCTGTCTGCCAGTCTACCCTCGTGGTGGTCCTGGGGGGTGAACACCAAGCACATGGAGACAACAAACTTTCTGAACTGTGGCACTATCAGCTCTTGAACCTCAGTCTGTCCATAGCACGGCTCGCCCACTATGGTATCACGCCAAGCCCACCCCCGTCTGTCTTTCACCTTTTAGTCCCCAGCCTTTGTCTGTCACTCCTCTTCCTCCTCCTGACTCTGAGGTGCCTACTGGTCAATGGCAGCCCTGCATTTGCTCCAACACCCTCTAGTGGCCACTTACGTGTTCTGGCACGCCAAGCCTTCTGATGGTTCTCAGAGGAATCTCAGTAGCCCCCTGGTATCTCGTCAGGGTGGAATTCCAAGAACCCGCAGTTGACTTTACTGGGCACATCTATTAAATATATTAGGGTATATAGCGTCTTTCACATCCTTCAATGTATCTTATAGAGCACCTCAGTAACCCATCTGTCTACTTTAAAGTATATATCTTATATGGCGCCTTACACATCTGTCTGTTTTCTCATCTGTCATATCAGGGCACTTTACTCCTCTACAATATCAGATGGGGGTCTTTCACATTAGCATATTATATAGTGCCTTTCCTAGTTTTGCATGTTTCTCTATCTACCTACTGTAGTTTACAGAGCACCTTACCCACCTACCATATAGTGCCTTTCATTTCTCCTCATCTCTCTTGAAATGAAAGCAGAGCCACACAAATGTTCAGCTTAGGTGACCATGATACCCAATGCTGATGTGGCTTTGACCAAATCGATCCCTCCTCATGGCTCTGCCAGTCTTTGGGGTCGTTTACTGGGCCGAGCGGTTCTGTTTCAGTCAAACCCCCCCCCCCCCCGTCACCTTGTGAACGTCACATGAACGTCACATGGACACCAGAGGCTAAGCCTCTCCCCTCATTTTCGCCATCCTGGTAGATACAGTAGACACACACGAAAGGCATTATATAATGGTAGCTATATTAAAGTCGCTATTTTGCGACAGATACCGAATCCTTGTCTCAAGCCCCGTCGCCTTTCTGTCTCTTCGCAGACTTAAGTACCCCAGCAAAGCAGCCAGGGCCTCCGGATGGGCAGTTCTCCTCGAGGGGCGGCATAATAAAGGGTCCCATTTTCGTATTTGTGATCTTTGGTGAATTTTGTCAAACTTGTCGTCACGTGCGTGGTCCCAAAATTGAAGGATGGACAGACAGCCGACACCGTAGGGCGCCCCGCCCCTCATTACAATCCCATGGGCCTCGACTGTACATCCTGTCCCGTCACGTGTCCCTCCCGCCGTCATATGCTCCGCTTTCACTTCCGCTTCACCAGGTGTGCGATGACGCAATCGCTCGGCGGTAACCGCAGCGCTCAAAACTCGGCCCGATATAGCGCCTTTCAGAAGGAGCGCGCTACCTTTTATATCGTCTATTAAGGAGGGTCGCACTGCCGTAAACCCCCAAAGCGCTTCATCGGTGAATTATCAATGTATTAGTTAATAATACAGCGCCTTTCTGGTAAAATAATCGGGAGAAAGGAAACGGCGTCAACTAAAACTTGAGCCGCTCGACCTAAAGGGACGGATTCCACCGTGAAAGGCGCTATATCGAATCTAATTAGAGCGCTATGCTGGAGCGAAGAGCTGCCAACAAAATAACGTGGTGTCGTAGTTAACGCATTTAGGACTGTGGGTTCGAATCCCGCGGCTGACACTGTGTGACCCTAAGCGGGTGACTTCACGTGCCTGTCTGTGCTCCACTTGGAAATATAATAGAAATGGAGGCCTCGGGTGCTGTAAATCGCCTTGGATGAAAATGTTAAGACTACTAAACATTTTAAAAAATTATCCCAAAGGCGCGAAGAAGTCCACAGCAGGCTGCTCGCGTCCGGTCGGTACTGAGCATGCGTGAGTTATTTGAGGCTGCCAGTCTCTCTGAGAATGGAGTAATGCTGCCACCTTGCGGCATCAGCTGTAAAGTAATAATACGGCGCTCCTGCTCGTTGATTTACCCCGGCCAGTCAGCTCTCTCGGCAGCCCCGGAGTGGACTTTACTGTGCCAGCCGAAGCCCATATCGAGCCGCTGGTAAGCCGGGGGGGGGGGGTTTTGGGGTTAGGAGGGCTCCCCCTCAGGTACCAGACAGGCCTTCTTAGGAGTGGCTGGAGCGCGCGCTCCCTGACCTTTTATAAACGTTAATGAATTGGCGGACTTCACAAATACTTGGCCGCCATCTACTGGCAGGGATGGCCCTCGGCAGCCCTGGGTTTGCGGGTTAGAAAGACGGGTAGGTGGGTGGTGGGTGGGTTTTTGTCAGCTGATTGGGAGCTCATTCAGTAATCTCACTGCAGAACCTTCTCGGCTCAGCTGCGGCCACTGTCACCTTCGTTTTTTGTACAGGTCACACTATTACGTGGCACACGATGGCCTGTTTTTGTGAAATCCTTTATCCTCCTCCTTACAAAAGAGTTCAACATGATCGAGGGGCTGGAACGAACCGGTCTTCATATAGCACTTTTCATTCGGGGTGCCACCTTACAATAGCAGGGGAGTACGATGTGACAAGCAGGCTCATCGTGAATTCGATCACGGCTTCTAGACGGCGTCTTGAATAAATTCAGGTTGGTGACACATTCTCGTTTGACCGAGAACAGCCGGAAAGGGCAGGGCCACCGGAGAGAGAGAGAGAGACAGCAGGCAGGGCACCCGAATGGCATGTCACATTACACGACCCTTCTTAGCAGCTGTGAAGCCGACACGACTCCAGAGTTTTGTGTCCTTTGGCTTCCATCAACCGCCACGTCTGAAAATGAAACGAATGACATTTAGCGTTCGCTATTTGCAAAGATTACCAGTAGTGAGACCAGTTAAGGCCATGCTGTCACGCGATTTAGACTGCGATCCCCAGTCTGCGACAAAACCAAAGCGCTGTTACTTGTCTAAATGTCCATCACCCTGCCACTCCTACACCAGTTAGAAAGAAACCAGCGCTCGCTGTCCGAGACGGGCTGAAATCTAAGTAAGCCACGTGGACCTCAGCGTTAGCGACTACAGGACACTGTCAACGTGAATGTCTCTGTTATATGACATTAGCTATGGGATTTGTAAAAGAAGGGTTAAGGCTTGTGATGCGCCATCTGTTGGAATGACACATGCAATGCATTTTACAGCATTGGCTGAAACTAACTTGGAGCCCACCTGGACAGGAGAGCAGGGGGTCTCCCATGGCAGGTAAGTATTAATCTCAAAGACCAAAGCACTGATCTGAGACTAACTTCCTTGGCCCCGCCATCACTGAGGGGCTCACGTGGAAAACTGACACCTCTGAGGGGGAATGGAAGGCTCAGTGAAGTCTTTACTTCTGAAGGAGGTTGGAAAGACGCAGCTGTCCTCTAAATTGGTGTCATGACCCACTTGTTCTGATGGGTCCGGTGGGGTCCTCCTTGGTCAATCAAGCAGGATTGTCAGCTCTGGTTTTCCCCTTCTTGGTGAATCAAGTGTGATTGTCAGACATGGGCAGTTTGGGGTCTTTGGAATGGCAACACGACCCACGTTTGGCAGCCCACGACCCAACCCGACCCAGTGGCTGAGAAGCAATGCCCTAACCTGCTTGCCAGTGTTAGAGGGTCCTGACCACACACACATCACTGTTAAAAGAGCAGAACATATCATTGCGGAGCAGGACCCCCACACACACTGCGGCTATCGACTCTCCCAGTGCGGCCCCCCAGACTCGTTCCTGGGGGTGTCCTGTTATTAAATATGCAGCAGCGGCTCTGAGCTCTGGCACTCTGAACTGGCTGTTGAGCGCCCCCTGCTGTTTGTGCCCTTCATATTTCCATGTATTATTATTTTTGACTGTTTGTTGTACACGAGTTCAGACCGAATACAATGACAATAACGTTGTAGGGTCCACAGGGGGCAGTATGGTGATGCCCCCCCCCCCCCCCCAGTGGGTACAGTCCTAGACAGTGAAAAGATACAGCAGTTAACTAAATGGGCACCAGCCACTCCTTGTGTACCCCAAGCTCATGCCACTCTACTCACCTCTTTCAATGGAACATCAGGTGGGCTTCTGAAGGTCCCACAGTGCACTACAGCACCTGGGCAGCCAGTGAAACTCCTCATGCCAGTGCCAATCTTAACCTTTAACTTCCATTGTGCCCCCAGGTAGCCACCATCGTCCAGATTCAACTCACACTTTCAAACACATCCCTCAAGTCAGAGGTTTATGAAGGTCCCCATTGTGCCATTTACAGCATTACAGTGAAGTTCTACCTGGCATGAGCTAATTAACACCAACACTGCCACCACCACCACCCACCTCTCTGGTGCTACGTGAAATCCAAACTGGCAGAGCACAGCAAGGCAGCAAATCCATTAGCAGACCCAGCAGTCCACAATCGGCCGACTGGACCCTTTCTTCCTACCATGGTGGCCAAAGCTGCCCAGACGTTCCAGGTGAGGCCCCTCTGTACCCAGCATCCTCTAGAAGGGTCAACCTAAAACAGACAGTAAAGGTATGAGTTGTTATGCCATCCAGCCAACCATCCATTCATTTTGTGCCACTTACCAAGGTCCAGGTGGCGGGTGCAGCAGTCTAAGTAAACATGCCCAGGTGTGCCATCTTCCCACCCCTTCCTCCAGGGGGGTTTCCAGGCCAGGTAGCAGATATGGCATTTCCTGGGTCTGCCCCGAGGTCCCTCCACAGGCTCCATTTGATACGGAGGGCGGCGTCCCGACACCCCATGAAGGACACTTCATTTCCTGGCCTTGTGCCCATGATGTCGGAGAAAAGAAGAGATGCGTAGGAGAAGAGATCAACTGGTCAATCGAGATCTTTGGCTTTCGACTCCACCATGACTGACCGTTTTTGGGGGGGGTGGGAGGGGCACTCCAATCCGTCTGCCGATCTCCCACTCCCTTCTGTCCTCACTTGTAAACGAGACCCCGCAGTACTAAAGCCCCTCCGCTGGAAGCGATGCTGAGAATTTGGATGTGGAGGTGCTGATCCTCATCCTGGCCTCTCCACACTCCGCTTCAAACTGACCCAGTGTGCACCACCCAAAGCCAACAAGTCCACTGTCGCACACGAGCGCCCGGGTGGCACTCGAGGGGCTTTACGGAGGGTAAGACATGGGGTCGATGAAGCGCACTTGTCTTTTTTCTCCTCTTCTACAGATAAATAAAAGCCAACCTGCTTCCTCATGCCCCTCCAGACCACGCCCCCCACTGACCTCACTTCCGCCAGTTCCCTTCCAGACCCGCCTTTTCCCACCCACCGCCTATCAAAGCCCAACCCCTTCCCTTTGATGCTACTCTGGTGCTACTCAGTGCTGTGCCAATCTCTGCTTTAATATACGCCGTGGGTCCCCAAACCGCTTTCTGCTTTTGTCTCCCTTACGACACCACGTCAGTCCTGAGGTGACCAAACCGGATCCCCTCTACCCCTTGGCTGAGTCATTAAAATTAGTCAGTGATTGACCAGTGACAAAGGGCAGCCCAGGTGGACGAGTCTCACTTAGTGCTGCTGGCCAGGTGAAGCAGGCCCAGGCCCAGGCCCAGTACCACCCTTCTTTAAAAACAGGGATGACCACCACCCCAGTCTGCCAATACCAAGGGGCTATGTCACACAACACTGAAGACACTCTTCAACCAAACAAGACAACCAACAACATCTGAAGCCTTCAAGAACTCGGGCCAAACATCGTCCACCCCCGGGCCTGCCACCGCTCCAGCGATGGACAAGTCCTCCTGACCCAACCTCCTCTATGGAAGGCGATTCAGGGGGTCTAATTAGTGCTCACTCCTTCCAACGCCTGGCTAAAGTTACATGAAAAAGCAAGTACACCCCATGGAAACTGATCTAAGAATATCTGAAGAGACAAACAGCAGATCTTCATGCCAACGGGGCCTACAGAATAAGGTGACAGACCTGAATAAAAACACAACGTGCCCCATCAATAAGTGCGACGGTCTGCTGGCGAAGTCAATCGGTCCACCCTTGGTCTGCAGAAGGGGCTTCCTGCTGGCACTCCCTGCTCCTAACTGCCCACCAGCCCCTGACATTGGCTTAGGTGACATTGTGGACTCCTTTGGTCGCAGGACTTTTGTGGCTTTTCTTGCACGTCCTGCCTGCTGCAACATGTCATTGGGATTCAAATCAGGGCTTTGACCAGGCCAGTGCTTCACCCTGCACTCAGGCCTTGGTGGATGTTCTACTGGTGCTCTGGCATCATCATCATCATCATCATGTTGAAAAGTCCATTTCTGGACAGGTGGCCTCACATTCGGAAGCCCACTTTGATATGAGGTGGAATTCATAGTTGACCCTAAACCAGAATAGTTCTACCACTGATAGGAGGTTCCTCCTTTGAGATTCTGTCAAATGCCAACTTTGACTCGCACACTCTTCCTGAGGACCTGGTGGTCTCTGCCTGGGGGCTCAGAGGCAATGTCTTGGTCTAACGCTCGTTTGGGAGAGCATGTCTTAGCAGGCACAAATCTCTCCAGTGTTTTTTCTGACTGTAGATGAATGCTCTTCAAAACCAACTTCCACAAGTTACCTGTACGTCAGATCCACCTGTACAGTCGTGGCCAAACGTTTGGAGAAGGACCCGAGTGTTGGTTTGCTGCTTCAGTCTCTTTAGATCTTCTTGTCAGATGTTTCTCTGGTGTACTGAAGTAGAATGACAAGCAGTTCAGAAGTTCAAAGGCTTTGGTTGACAATGAAATGAAGTTTATGTGGCACAGAGTCCATATTTGCAGGGTTGGCCCTTCATTCTTTTTCAATTCGCCCTGGCAGGCTGTCTGCCAATCAACTTCTGGGCCCAATCCTGACTAATGGCAGCTGCCCATTCTTGCATAACCAATGCTTGGAGTTTGTCAGAATTGGTGGGTTTTTGTTTGCCCACCCGCCTCTTGACCACAAGATCTCAATGGGATTAAAGGTGTGGGGAGTTTACTGGCCATGGACCCCAAATGTCAATGTTTTGTTCCCCGAGCCACTCAGTTGTCACTTTTGCCTTACGGCCCGGTGCTCCGTCATGTTGGTCACCAAACTGTCCTATGATGGTTGGCAGAAGTTGCTCTCGGTTGATGTTTTGGTCCCATTCTTTATTCATGGCTCTCTTGTGAGTGAGCCCTGCACCCCCCCCCCCCCCCCCCACCCAACCCCTTGGCTGACATGACTGGTCTCAGGATGCTTTACTGTTGGCCTGGCACGGCACAGGACTGATGGCAGTACCACTCACCTTTTCTTTATTTTTTCCCAGATGCCCCAAACAATCGGAAAGGGGATTCATCAGAGACAATGACTTGACCACAACAGACGAATCCCAGAATATCAGCCTGTCCCCGATGTTTTTCTTGGCTTCTTTGCTGCCCTTCTTGGCACCCACCAGGCCATCCTCCACAAGTCTTCTCCTCACTCCCACCTCCCTGCTGCCATTCTGGAGCAAACTCTGCCCAGATGGTGCCCCCCTGATCCCAAGCCATCAATAAAGAGTGGGACCAAAACATCAACCGAGAGCAACTTCTCCCAACCATCCAACAACAGTTTGGTGACCAAAATGACGGAGCACCAGGCCGTAAGGGAAAAGTGACAACTGAGTGGGAACAAAACATCGAAATGTGCCAGGAAACTCCCCAGACCTTCATAATCCCATTGAGAACTTGTGGTCAAGAGGCGGGTGGGCAAACAAAAACCCACCAATTCTGATTATGTAAGAATGGGAAGCTGCCATCAGTCAGGATTGGGCCCAGGAGCTGACTGGCAGAAAGCCTGCCAGGGCAAACTGAAAAAGAAAGAAGGGCCAACACTGCAGATATGGACTGTGCGCCACATAAACGTCATGTCATTGTCAATAAGAGCCTTTGAACCTCTGAACTGCTTGTCATTCTACTGCAGTTCACCAGAGAAACATCTGACACAAAGATCTAAAGACACTGAAGCAGCAGACTTGGTGAACACCAACACTTGGGTCCTTCTCAAACCTTTGGCACTTAGGAGGTTCTAATCATTGGCAGCTCATCTGAACGCCCGATTCTAATTGTGGTGATACTCTTCTAATACAAATGAACACCAAATGAATCTACCTCCGCCACGCCAGTTTGTCACCTTCACCTGTCTGTTGGCATGACGCCTGTCCAAATGCCTTCACCTAGTCTACCATTTCCACGTCCACAGGGTGGACTTACTTTTTCACATGGCTGATGTCAAAGCACCGCATTCCACTCCAGTTACAGTATCACTGCATAAGGAAAACAAAATAAAGGTCAAGGTTTCATAAAATAAGCATTTATTAAACAAAAAGTGGAAAAGAGCAGTTCAATAGAAAAGGACTTTTGACCAAAGTGAAGGCCAACATGGCGGGTCAAGTTCCTGACAGGCTGAGCCGGCCAGCAGCGCGGAGTAAAAATGGCCTTAAAAAAATAACTCTATGTTCTAGAAGAAGTCGGCCCCCTTCCACAGCAGTTAGGGGGGCACCGGACAATGAAGTGCATCTGATAGCCGCCCTCCTCCGAGGGCCCAGGGGTCTCTGCGCCATCATAAGCAGACGGCTGCACCACAGTTGTCACCCTTAGACTGGCGTGCGATGACACTTTGGTTTTTAAAGCTACACGTTAAACTCCTACTTTAACGTGCAGTCAAGGCGCTACATCGACAAATGGTCACCGATTATCTTAGAAGACTTGGGGCGGCTGGTTTGGTGGATTTCATACTTGAAACAGCCTCTGGGCCTAAAACAAAATGAAACTTAAAATTCAAACCAAACTAACGTTTTGTAATACTGAAAACAAACTTTTTTTTTTTTTTAATATTATATATATATTTTTGGGGGGGGGGGGGGGGGGGGCGGGGGACGACAAACAACACACACACGACACACACACGTACAGAACAGAGTGCTGCCACATCAGCACTGGCACACATCTCAGCATGTCGTCCTTCCTTTGTGTCATTAAGGTAAACCCGACGGCCTCTCAGGAGGGAATTCTGGGTAAAGGAGGCCAAAACTCCCACCCGCTCTCAAGGTGGACCGGCCCCCCCGTCTGAAAGGGGCCGAGCGTAAAGGGTCTCCATCGCCAGCTCGCTCTTGTTGTTCTCCTCCCATTGGCCATCACCAAGAGCAGGAGTGAGTGGGCTGCATAAACTGGTCGGTGCAACTCTCTTATCGTTAAATACGTCAGTGGGGCGTCTGCTCGCCAGTGGGAGCAAAGATGAAGAAAACGAAAATGTCCTAAAAAGTCAAACTCTATTATAAAAACAGACAACTGGACAGAATTCTATGTACATACAAATACAGATATAAAAATAAATTCTCTGTCTCCCAAGTGGTCTCTTAACGTCACACAGCAGGTCGGAGTTCTGACACACCAGGCCACTACGTGGGCACGGCGCTTCTCAGTGACACATCTGCAGGGTCATTTCTTTCTGTTGGGAGGAAATCGAGAAATCCTTTAGTGCGGCGGCCCCCCGTGAACGCCAGCGAGCGTAACGGACAGACAGACAGCTTACCAGAGGCCCCAGCTCCTTCTGGTCTATGAGGTTGAACTCCATCACAAAGTAGTAGAAGTGCTTGTAGCAGGTGTTCACGTGGGCCTCGGCCCCCATCATGTTCACGCGGTCAAAGTGGTGGATGTACACGTGAACGAAGACCCGGAAGAGGCGCGACAGAATCTTTTTGGCCACCTGCATGAAGTTTTTTGGAAAGGGGGTACCTGAAAAAGATGAAGAGGAAGGTGGGGTTAGTATACTGAAAGGCCTACAGAGGAGACCCCGAGCGCCTGGGGTACGGACGAGTCCTGGAAGATGCCAGTCAGTACAAACGAGGTCCACGGCAGGCCCTGCACTCGAGGGGTGCATTTGAGCCAAAAGTCCGTAACTCCGATCAAGCTGGAGTGTGGTGTGAGGCCCACAGCATGGTGAAAGAGTGCGGGGGCTCATCAGTAGATAAAGGCCTGGACACCCGGAGACCTGGAATGAAAACCTGAAAGCATCTCCATGCCACAGACAGAAATACTCACAAATTCAGTTGTGTCATTTTAATGAACATACAAAGCAGGAATTAAGTGACTGTTCAGTTAAGTATGGCATCCAATTAAAAGTAAAGCTGCAGCCTCTGTGGTCCACCAGGACTGATCTCGGGTTCTTTCCCCACCATAACAACTTTGACCAGAAACTGGGAGAAGCTCCGGAACTTCTGTTTCGTTCCCACTGCGGGCATGGAGACCACTGGCAGTTCCTGGTGGCCTTATATGATTGTGTTTTTAGCTCCCACTCCAGATGATTTAGTTTTTGTTCTGCCAAACAGTATTGAGGGTGGGCCTCGGGTGATGAATTGTGCCAAATGCTTTATTAATTAAAGTAGTAAACTGAGCGACCAACTAAGGCATCAATAGCTGTGAGTGAGTCACTAACCTCCAAGGGGAGTTTCATTTTTATTTTTCGGAGTTGTTCCCCCCTATGGGTTACTCCACAGCCCCAAACTGCGCTCTCCTTCCTTGGCCCCCTCGAGCCTCACGCCGGCCCATCTGGGGTCAAAGGTTAACTCCTCCTGCACTCGTCACCTTCGATGTCTCGAGCCTCACTGGTGGTCTCACGTCCAGGCCACAGGACTGACTACCCACAGCCCCCTCTCCATGTCCTATCCCAGGCTTCTGCGCACAGGTGAGCTGAAACTGCATGAGCTAATGGGGCGACGCCAAACTCCAATTTCACACGAATTGTTTCGCTCTCCTCTACGGATCAGCAACGCGGCCATTAGCTGTGAAAGCTCAGGAGTCAGACGTCGAGCACACAAACAATTTACCAGCGCCTGCTCAGAACGGGGGGTTTCATTCTTGATGCCTTGCATTGCCCATGAGTGGGCACCAAAGAGCCCCTCACAGCCCGACTGATTAAATATGTTCTGTGGGTAAAGCTACAGAACTTCAGCTACGGACCACCATTTGAATTCCCCTTCTCTGCTCGGAGGCCAGAAAATAAACTGTGTGACCACCAGGGGGCATACCTGGCCCTCAGACCCCCTGCCAACTGAGCTTAGTTCATTTGACAGACTGCTTTGAACAACCCCAGCCTTCCTCTTCTCCTCCAGCCACCTCCGCTCTCGACTCTGGCGTACTTCAAGTGTAATGATACACCCTCCTGGAAGGACCACCAGGTCAGGCAGAACCTGTACCCAGCAGCACCCTCTAGAGGCACCCAATCACCCCACCAGAACTGGCCCCGCAGGTGACAAAGTGAGGGACACACACAGAGGGAAGCTGCCAGCCAATGTAATGGGGGAACACCCGGTTCATGTCTACGAGCAAAAGTCCAGGACACTATGGTGTCTCCAGAGTGTTGGGTTGAGCTTTGGTCCCAACAGACCTAAACTAACAGGACGGCTGCAAAGGGGTCTGCCAAAGAAAATGGCACGAAACAACAATGGGGAACATCTGGAAGAAAAAAAAAAAAAAAAAATCAAAATAACAACAATAAAAAGTCAGCAACACACCAGACAAGCGACAACAAGCAGGTCGGCCAAGCAGAGGGGCAGTAAGTGGCAAACACAAAAGCAGGCAGAAAACACCAGAATCAGCAACAGCCACCTTGGTCATGTGGTGAAGGGGTCTGAATATGGACTGCAATTTACAAGACAGACAGACAGACAGACTGACTGATGAAAGGCGATAGATAGAGAGATAGACAGACAGACGTGAAAGTCAAGTTCAAGTTGCACTGCCGCACCCACCACACGACCAAACAGCTCAGGATCCCGGATGGCAACCGCCCTAGGAAGTCCAGTCCCACCCTCTGTCTGCCGCAGCCAGATGTTACCTGGGTGACCCCTTTGCCTGGTCCAGCTACTCAGGTCCTGTGGGCCGGATCACCCTCAGGTAATGGTGCCACATGGCCGTAGTGCCGTAACTGACGCTCCCTCACGATGCAGGTCATTTGAGACCCCGTGAGCAACACAAAGTCAAACCAGTGGCTCCCAAGGACCCTCCACAAGCTCATCATATGAAATATATATATATATATATTATCACTATATGATAGATATGAAAGGCACTATATAATAGAGAGATGGACAGACAGACACTTTTTATTCATCCACTCAGGGAAATTCAGGCGTCCAGCGGCTCAAACACATCAGTAGAAATTGTTACAAATTATTAAACAGTGAAGACAACGGTGGCTGCTCAGTTCCTCAGTGAAATGGTCACAGCGGGTCACTCATCTTTACTGGTGACTGGAGATGGACAGAAATGTCTGGGGTGCCTTTCAGACACATTAGCCAGGGCAGAGACGCACCGACAACACAGCCAAGGTGGTCCCAAGATGGGGGTCCTGAGGCACCATCCTGATTTCAGTGCAGTTGTGGTCAAGTGAAGTTATTCACCACAACATGAAACCAACAGCCACAGCGGTGGCCTGGCAAAGCATCTTGGGAGAATCTAGCACACGTCTGGTCATTTCACAGGTCACAGGCCTGGTGGGCTTATTGTGAGTAAAAGATCACATGGGGGATGCCTGATTGACTTTAATTTCCTTAGCACTGCCCAGCTGGGCTGCCCAAAATGCTCTGTATCCCATCAAAGAGCACGGGGCTGTGGTGCCCTCTGGTCTCGTTTGCAGCTCTTCTTCTAAACCCGACTCCCTCCCTCCTTCCAGTGGGAGGCCCAGTGCTGCAGGGACAGGCTTTGGACCCACCGCGGAATCAGGATGAGGGTAAAGAAGCAGCCAAATCCATAGGGCAGGCACTGCATACTCAAGAAGTCCATGTAGAAGCCACCAAGTAATCCCACCTCTGGCCCATCTGGCCACTAAGCTCTTGTTTGTGGAGAGAATCAAGACAAAGCGATGGCCACAGCGCTGCCCATCCTCTCCAACACGCCAGCCCACAAACTAAATAAGCAGGAGTGTGTTAAGAAACACCACGGGGGTCCTTCACACCTTCAGCAATAGGCCTTCATGGTGCCCCACTGGGACTGCTCCACTATTAGCCAAGTTTTGGATTTCATAGCTTGTGTGCGAGTTTCAGGGGGCCGTCGTGGACGTCATTTTAGATTTCTTCAGCTGCAGTTACTAATGATTGTGCCAAAACGGAGCCAAACTTCGTTTGTAAGTTGCTTTGAAGAAAAGCATCTGCCAAAAGAATAAACGGAATGTCAGATGTGGCATGAGCTCATAACGGCATTACCGGAGGGGCCGACCCCAGTCGGGTGGGATGTGCGTGGCGTACAGAAGGCGCAGGAGGCTTTCTTTAAAGGGTCACTCAAGTCTGCAGCTCATTAGTCATCAGGAACTCCAGAGCTGGGGAATTATGGGACGAATGAGGAACCAAAGCTGAATGACAATTGTGTGAAAAAGTAAGTACACCCCAAGTAAGGTGGGTTTGCACCACCCCTGGGCAATGAAAATGAGACTTTAACAAAAAAATGAAGAGGTTTGCTGTTTCTGTCTGTGAGCCTGGACTCTAATAGCTGGAACTGCCCCTCAAGTTGGCATCTCCTAGAACCACCCGGTGGTCTCGGACATCGACTCCTGTATTTCTTTGAGCTGTGTGAAGTCTTAAGGGGGTCTAGCATGCACAACCTTTTTTAAATCCCCCCTCCCCCTGCAATGCATCTTGATGGGACCTGCCCATTCCAGGGCCGCCACTGCTTTCGATTCTTTAGCGTGTCATGTTGCACAAATGGGTGGGCTTCAATCCTCATGCCACTCTTGATCCCCCTTTGGTACAATAAAGAATCTCCAGTGGACTCTGGGATGGTGAGCTGCCCACACACTGATGGAGCCAAACCTGAACACGTCCACCACCAGGCCTTACAGTGGCTATCGGTGGTCTTCGGGGTCAAATGCCAAGCAGGTCTTCTGGTACTGTGGGCAGACGTCCCTCTCTTGCCTCGTCTGGTCCAGAAGTCCCTGCTCTTTGCCGACATCTTCTTGGGCACACCAACCCGTGAAGGTCTCATTCATTCTCAAGATCAACTCATGCACTCTGAGGCTAAAGCTGCTACAAGTGGTGGTCTCATCTCTCTGATGACACCTATAAGGGGGGTCTCATTAGTCTTCGCTGCAGTAGTTACCGTATCTACTCGCATTTAAGTTCTACCGCGTATAAGTCTGGGCTTGATCGATTTTACCATATCATTTCTGGTATTTTATAATGTCGGTCGTGGAAGTCGAATGTGGAAAACTCCCGCTAATGCCCGCCCCGCCCACCTGAGAGAGTCACCACGGGGCACACGGCCTTCCTCTTCTATGTATTGTGCCTACGTGACCACACGGTATTTAATACCCCCACTATTCTGAAGCGACGTTTGCACCGTTTAGTGTTCTTTGTATCTCACACCCTCTTACACCTTTAATCGTAAGAGCATCCCTTATCGACGATCAGAAGAGAATATGAAGCTGGTTTTAAATTAAAAGTCGTTGAAGTGGCGAAAGAAACTGGTAACAGAATTCAATGCGTCTGAGAAACTGATGTGAGATTGGAGGAAGAAAAGAAAAAAAAAATCTAAGTGTCGTATGTCTGAACGGGCGTACAAGTCGGGGTCGGATTTCATGATCGATTTTTCAGGTTTCAAGACCCCGACTTATACACGAGGACATACGGTGCGTCTCTTCTTCAAACTACATCACTTTAAAGGCCAGCTACAGTCTTCAGCCAAAGCAGCGTCTTTTGCTTCTCTCGTTTGGCCGCCTGCAGGTCCCGTAATGAGATTCTGGCCTTTTCAGCATCTCGTGTTCCGCTGTTGGGCTGAGCTTGCTGGGCCGGCCAACATGGCAGCAGCTTGAAATCCTCTCCACTTGTAGGCGAGGGTCCGGACGAGATCTCTTTCAGCCATTCCCAGAGTCCCAAAGGCCCCATTGAGCTCCTTGAGTGTCGGCGTGGTGGCAGCAGATACTCCAGCAACAAAGAGCGGACCAAACTAAACAGGCGAGCTGCTTTAAATGAGACCCCCTCTTATTCAGACAAGACCCCCCGTGACGATCTGTCAATCACCCGACAGTGGGGGGGGGGGTGTCACTTTTTCCATGTGTGAAATCTGAACGGTTTGTTTGTTTAAATTATACGATGGACACCAAAATGTAAATGTGGCTCACCTATAGAGAGGGTCTCATATTATGGGATATCATCTCCTGCTGAACTCTGCTCTGTTCCCCCACTGCACACCCTCCTTACCTGTAAAGGGGTCTCTCTCTGAATTTCCTTTCCTGAGGTTTCTTCCATTTTTTACCCTACTAGGGTTTATTTTGGGAGTTTTTCTTTGTCTTCTTAGAGAGTCAAGGCTGGGGGGCTCTGAAAAGGCAGGGCCCGTCAAAGCCCACTGCGGCACCATTTGTGCGATTTTGGGCTATACACAAATGTATTGTATTGTACTGTACTGTAATGTAATGTATTGTTTTGTGCTGTATTGTATTGTCTTGTTCAGATGAAGATCAACTCTTGCGATGCTTACAGATGTTACGCAGTCCATGGGGTGTACTTTCTTTTTCACACTTCACAACCTCACGGAGGTACAGCTTAGCTTGCCGCTCAGTCAGGACTTCACCTCCGTACTGGGATCGTGAAACGCGAAGTTAAAGGATGGGGGAGGATTTCTTTGCCCCCCCCCCCATTTGTTGCCACTTTAAGGGACACCTGATCATAACTCATTGGTCACTCGATTTGGAGAATACGCACTGATGATTTTAATGCTAATATTTGGTGTTGTTGGCACACACACTTCCGCCTTTTCTTACTGACCACCTCGATGCCAGGTTCTCCTTTCCAATGCCCTCTGGGATGTGCGTCACCACATGGTGCCAAGCAGAGTTCATTACATTTGGTCTTCCCAAAGATGTCCTAGCAGGAGATAAAAAAAATACTTCAAGCAAAAATACCCAGACAATCAAGCAGTAGCCTTGGTTAGAAAAGCCCTCGGCCTCATGGGCACCGGTGCCTTGGCAGTGAGGTGTGGTAACCGCGAGGTCCTCCACGGGTACTTTGGGCACAGACAACTTGCTATTTCAGGTGTAAGAGTTTGCCAGTCGTTTTGGGTTTAAATAAAGTTTTTATAGTCAGGAAGTGATCGTCATTTTCCATCACAAGCACCGAGTGTGCACACAAAGCTCTGCCCACCTCGTTCAGCGGGCGCACACTCAGCTCTGCACCTTCCTCTGCAAAGTTTGGAGTGCGCGTGTGGTCAGCCTCAGCTGCAGGAAACGGCGGTTGCTAGGCAATAAGCTAGGGGTGGGCATCCCTTGTCATGCAGGTCTGTGTGTGGAGCGAGAGAGCCGTGAAAGAGTGGACCTCATCGGTGTGCTGTGGGGAACAAAATGGACAGGTGGGCACAGGGCGAGAGCTACAAATGGGGGTGTTAAGAAAACTAAGAGTGAAATTCAATGGACACAACGGATAAGCACAGGACTGTGAAGAGAGGGGACAAGCCAAAGTGCCACCAGCACCCCGAGGTCAAATGTGGCCGTGACACCAAACGCTCCAAGCCTGTGTGGCTCCATCACCCCCTGTTGTTTGGAAGAAGCACACACTTACTCCAACTACCATGACGACAGTGCCAACTGTGGCCTGGCACGTTCACCTATCAACCATCCCCAACCCCCCCCATCCCCAGTCAAAGCTTTCCACCACAAAACCCAAACCTCAGTTTGTGCGCCGCTTCTGAGAGATGACAGGGTGAGCCGCCATGGCACACAAACAGTGAACAAAGTATGAAATGAAGGCCAAGGCCACATCACGGTGCCACCTTCATACAACTGGCAGGAATTGACCAAAGGATCTTCTGAACAAACTCGCCAGCTCAGCTCAGCCGATGGCACCCTGCTGTGTTCTGCTGGCTATGGTGGTCACCACTTTGTCACCCGTGTACAGTCACACTGGGTCAGCCTGGGCTGAGTGGCCTGGCCTGCCTTCGTCCAAACTGCTCCAATGAAGAGTCTGACGCAGCGAATACGTTTTAGTTACCCACACCGCCACTTTTATATCACGTTATTTTCTAAAGACACGGACGCCATGGGTACAAAACTATAGACATGACAGAGCCGTCACCGACCGCGCAGCACATTGACATATGAAGACGAATGTCATGCAAGGCGTCAGCCTCAACCCCGGCCCTCGGCTCAATGACAAAGGGTGTGCAGTGGGGCCAGGCTGGCATCAAGTGACCTCACACTGGCACTTCACTTCTTATTTGAGGCCCAAATGACACGAGGCACGCAGGCAGGCGGATGGCAAAGCCACTTAGCAACATCTCTGACATCATGAAAGTCACAGGAGAGCAGGCCAGAGGGCTCGAGCTCCGACAATTCAGCCCATTGTTCCCGTCTCCGATGAGAATCACAAGGCCTGGAAATTAATTTCATGCCCCTGTTCTGCCCCCATTTCCAGATCAATGCCCCTTTATGCCCGCTGCCCTTGTGGTCTTGTTTCCTCACTTCCCTGATTTGCGTGAAGCCCGAATGCCGAACTCTTTACCCTCGTCACGCTTACTTGGACTTCACACTGAATGGTGGTCTTCAGGGAGGCACTGACACCACATCTGAAGGTGGCACACGGCACGATCAACGGGTTACTACAAAGGGACATTCAGCCTTCTTTGGCTCACTTCCAGTTGGTAACGCAGGAGGCCTTTACTCCACATGGCACCATTAAACTCCATCACCTTGAGCATCGTGAAGCAGCAGACCGATGCCACCAGAGCACACTGTCACAGCTGATCACAATGGTGACGGCGCTTTACAGAGAGCCAAAGGTACAATGTGTGGCACGGGGGCTAAGGCACTGGACTTCAAACCCTGACACCACCGTGTGACCCCGAGCAGGTCGCTTCACCCACCTTGGCTTTAACTGATGATATCTCAAATGTGGAAGTCGCTTTGGATAAATAAACATCTACGTTTCAGGATAACTGCTGCCTCTGGAGTGACATCTGGTTTACAGCAGGGGTCGGCACCGAGCCCTCCGTCATTCCTCACTATGGTGGGATGAAGGGAACAACCGACTCGGGCATTACAAACTGGGGCGGATGGGAATCAAGTGAAGCCTTTAGGCTCAGGGAGCGGGCAAGACAAAGGACCAAAGCGGGGTCTTGGTGCCAACTGGCAAAAAAAAGTGAGTGCCAACTGCTGGGAGAGAATGAAGGCAGGGGACGGCAGTTAAATATCAAATGACAGGGGACCACCAAGAGGCAAAGCATGTGAAAGAGGATTGGGGGTCCGTTTGTGACCCTCTAATGTATGTGGGCCATGAAAGAGCAACGGATAAGAACACTGGAGGTGACGGTGATGAAGGGGGCAATCAGAGGGGAGGTAAAAGTGAGACGAAACTCGACAACAACGCCAGAGGGAAACGAAGTAAAATGGACAGCAGGGCACAAAGAGGAACAGCAAAGACCGAGGAGGAGGAGGAGGAGATGGATGGGCGGACTTGTGGAAGAGAGATGAAGCAGGGAGGCATGGAGAGTGGCAATAAGATGATGAGGAAGAAGAAGAAGAAGAAGAATGTGAGCGTCTTTGGACAGTGGCTTACCGCTGCACGAGGACAGGTCTTGACGGGCGACCTTCATAAAGGGGAGCACAGGCTGGTGACGTCACTCCCAAGGTCCCCTTAACCGCTTCGCCAAACACATAAGGACCCTCAGTAACAGCTCAGAATGACGTGCGTTTATTATAGTGACATGTTGGCAGGAGAGGACAGCAGAAACATCACTGTGTTCTGGGCATGGGGCAGAATGTGGCACCACTGTTCAAAGACAGAAAATGCCAGGCAGAAGCATGCGGAGTGAGTGGATTAAAACTCGTGGACTCGGTGCATGAACACGTCTGCCACACAAGACCTGCGTTAACACACACACACACGCACACGCACACAGAGGGACGAGTCAGGCCGTACCACCCACCGCACTTCAAAAGGAGGCAGAGGACAATGAGGACTCAATAAAGAGCGAGAGCCAAAAAAAAAAAAAAATGAAGACGCCACCTGAGGCCCCCAAGCCACTGAGCAGGGCAGGGCAGGGCAGGGCAGACCCACCTCAGTCCGGCCGCTGGACCACCTTTGGGAGATGAAAACTCTCAGCGAGAACAGAGCACTCGGGTGCTGCTCATGATGTACCAGAGGCTGAATGTGCGACTGTACGCATATAAAGATGGCACGCCAGCGCCCGTTAGATACGCATATTAAAACAGATGGAGATAACGAAATGGCCAGACAGGAAGGCCGCTTCTGGGGCACACACACGGGCACTGGGGTCTGTCTATATGCCAATAAAAGACGATGTAATAGCAACACACCGCCATCTGAACAATGAACTGCTCCACAGCAGAGGCAGATCTTTACTTCACGACTGTGTCCTCGCCCTCGGGCAGATGTGACGACTTATGAAACATAAACGCCGGAAACTCAATCACTCAGATATGCAAAGTGCAACTTCAGTTCATGCAAACCAGAATCAGTGTTGCCACATCGCTATCAGTATGTCCACATTAACACCAGCGGACAATCGTGGCATCCGCAGCCAGCGCCTCCAGATCAGGGTGCGTCTCACCGCTAGAAAAATACAAGCGGAAACAAAAACAGCAAAAAGCACAAGTGTGTGAAATGCCAACCTGTGGCACGTCACGAATGTCCGTGTGCCTACCAAGTCGCTACCGCTGCTTATGGTGGAGACACTGTGTGCCAGCGAGTGCTCAAACGCCAGCCCCGGATCAGCACTTCTTCATGTAAGGAAGTGGCAGGAGGAGGAGAAGGCTGGCAGGAACACAAGTCCACTTTACGACTCGCAGGACCGACAGCTGGCATTCGCATCGATCACCGGTCCAGTCGAGCTGCTCCTGCTGCTGCCATCTTCAGTTGTAGCGTCTCTTCTTAGCTGTTGAGGCCACCTTTGTGTTTTAGTCATTTGTACCAAGTTGACGTGTTTTTAATGTTATGTGGGGGTCCCTTTGTGAAGCCGAATGACAAACCAAATTTCCCTCTGGGGACAATAAAAGTGAATTGAACCGAATCAGCCAGGCAGGCAAACTGAAATGAAGCTAATAAGCCCCCCCCCCGACTTTGCTGGGCCAACTTCCTGTTCGTATTTCTAATCAAAGGACTTCACGCTCAGTGATGCCAGCGCTGCTTCTGTGAAGTCCTTTACACTTTAGAAGGTCGCTCTTAACGGTCACGCCTGCTGCAGACCAGTCACTCCGATTTGGGGTCTTCTGTTGATTTAATGACAAGCTGAAAGCGAAAGGTGCTGCGATGAGGGGCTTCGCTCGGCTCCAGGGGTCCAAAGATGTCTCCCTCGCGGCTTGCGGTTTGCTGGCACAGCTCAGAACAACAAACGGCCCAAAGCTGCAGCAGGGGCTCAGGAAGACGGCGTTAAAATTGGGGACCCCAACCAGGCAAAGTTTCAGTCACGTGTGAAGCATTTCTCTTCAATTCAGAGCTCCGTCTTCATGATGGAATGGAGCTTTTTTGTTTTTTTTAATCCATATTTTAAAATTGTTATTGCAGGTGGTCTCATCAGGACCCTCTTGTGTAACGACGACACGCTAGGGACTTGCTGTTCAGACACTTGAGAGAAACGTCACGTCTCAATAAGAATCATCTCAATGAAATAAAAAAATCCAGGGATGAGACGAGACTTTTTCAGAAAGATAATTTCACGTCCCGCGAGACGAGACTTTGTGCCAAGAGATTTAACCGAAGCCCGCGGCCCACCTGCCTCTCACTCGTGTGAATGCGACTGTCAGACAGACTAAGCAAAGAAGAAAGGGCAGCGCGTCGAAAAGAGGCCTAAAAGCGCTGGAGAGAAGAGAAATTCAAAAAAGAAGGTCGTTTTTCTGTTTTGGCACTGCGTGACTTTGTGAACTTGAGCTTTCTTGTTTCTCCGACACGCTACGTCACTCGATCGACTTTCTTTTGTTGTTTATCTGATTTATTTAAACCAACAAATAGTTTGTTTCTCTTTGCCTCCACTTGGTATTCGCTGAACTTCTTCTATTTTCCCCCATGCTTTTTCCATTGACTTTTCACAGAACGCTGAGCTTAAGGGCTACTTATGTTGATTTGCATATTCAAAGAGGCGTAATTCTGGGAGGAGACGGGGCGGGACAGCAGGTGTGTGCACGAGCATTACTTTTCACGCTGACCGGAATTTATGGGGCAGAAGAACATCGAAGTTGGCGTACGCACAGATTTATGCATCTGGATTTTTGGTGCATACACACATTTCCGCTTTTGTCCGCACGCCACGTTAAGAGTGCGAGTTCTACGCACGCCGTTATACATGAGGCCCCAGGACCATACGCTAGGAGACTCTGTGGTCCTGCAACAATTAAAGCTACGACAAGTTTAATTTCAAAGAAACCACAATTCGGTCTTATATGGTTTATATTTATGATCACAGAGAGGCGATGCAACAAAGAATCGAAAGAGTTCAACGATCGGACGTGGAGACAAATCCAGACATCCAAAAAGTATCGCAATTTACATGAAATTTATCTGAAAAACACGGACAAAGAAGTTTTTTTGGATTTCTATAAGAATCGGAAAGATCATGCTGGCATAGATAATAAACCAACATGAGACGAATTGTCAGCGATAATGGCTTCAAAAGACGGAGACATCAGAGACAGAGTTGACATTTGTGTTTACCCAAAAGCACAGCACAATACGTCACAAGGAGCAGATCCGGAAAATGACGAGCGCGTAGGGCCTGCACGGGGGTTGGCGAGCGGAGTCAGCAGGGGGCAGAGCCCCCTAGTGTATATATAATAACTAGCTGTGCCCACATAGTAATGAAACAGGACAAACTTTAAAAATCAATAGACGTTGGCACTGTATCAGATTGTGTTCAGCTCTGACTGGAGTGTGCTCCCCCCACATTGGGAGAAGGGCACATGGCCGTGGTATCTGTGCCCATGAGCAGCGACCCTCTAAAACACACGGGGCTCTGATCTCTCTGTCAAAAACGCCAAACGTTACTCGTTAACAATGTGTAGATGGTAATGTCTGCTGAACAAACAGGCATCGCTAGCCAAGAGGAGGTGAGGTGCGCTCCAACACGTGGCGACAGGTAGAGTGACTCGAACGGAGGAAGGCCCCACTCCCCCTGCTCTTGGATTTACATAAATACTACTAAGTA
Source organism: Polypterus bichir lapradei (assembly GCA_026402145.1). Lineage (NCBI taxonomy): Eukaryota > Metazoa > Chordata > Cladistia > Polypteriformes > Polypteridae > Polypterus > Polypterus bichir. The sequence goes on along the minus strand of JANRMT010062789.1, from coordinate 7,590,716 downwards.
CTAGCGCGATGAGAGAAGTCGCACAATCAACCGGAAAGGTCAAGTAAATTCTAGAAAACAACCCGATCGAAATCCGTGAAGCAATTCTCTTATGAAAAGTGGATGGACAGACAGACAGAACGCTCTTGGACCAGGAAATTTTCAAAACCGTTTCTTAGAGAGCACCAATGGGCCGAGGGTAACCGACATTCCAAATGTCAAGTCCCAAGTCCTCCGATTTCGTGTCAGTGGGAGTTGGCTTTTATATTTATAGATAAATTGACAAAATGACTGAAGTGGTGTCTTTAAGCAAAGGCCAATCTGTCCAGTGAACGCTGACACGGCTCGGCTGTGACCGACTGGCTGGGTGTGTTTCAAGTCAAAAGGATTTGCTTCCAGTCATGATAAACTTTAATATGGCACAGAAAACTAAATGACATGGTAATAAAGATGGCACCAACTCCACAAACCTTCCTGCCCACATCCTCTCTGACGTTACTGAGGTTTCAGTTTCAGAATACTGAGAAGTTTAAAAGAGCAAAAGGAAACTGGAGGCTCTCCTAACATCAATGACCCCGAGGTGAGGGTGCACTTCCTGCTCACTTGCCCACTCAGGATCGTCGTGGGTCACAATAAGGAAGCAAAAAAAAAAAAAAAAAAAAAAAAAAACAAAACCACCCCCCACAGGGGCCTCCAGCTCCACGATGGCTTTCTGGACAAATGGCAGGTAAAAAGTGACAACTTGTCTAAACTCAGAGAAGAGGCTTCAGTCCAAAGTGTGTGAATCAACGGCTACACTCACACAGCCAGGTGGAGGGCACGGGGACGGACAGGCAGGTGGAGGGCACGGGGGGACATTTTCTTTTCTTCCTCCTGCAAAGAAAAGTCCCCTAAAATTCCCCCACAGCCCCACATTAAAGTCAAATTGCTGGGATTGCTAGCAGCTAATGGTGGGAATCATTTACTGGGAACCAAGTAATGACAGAGTTGTGAGGGCAGCGACTTGTTCACGTGGGTGACAGGGTGCTGGTAACTTGGGTTACTTTTGTTCATCATCAAGTTCTTCCAAGAGAACCCTGAATACCAGGAGGACTGACTGAGGTCACCGAGGTGGAATGTCTAGAGGGGGCTGGGTGGTCTCATGGCCTCGGATCCCCTGCAGATTTTAGTTTTTTCTTCAGCCATCTGGAGGTTTTTTTTTTTTTTGTTTGTTTTTTCTGTCCTCCCTGGTCATCGGACCTCACTTTTATGTTATGTTAATTAGTGTTCCCTAATTCTATTTTCTTATTATTCTTACTTTGAACTCCAGTGTTTGTATGAAATAAATGGTGTTGGTGTTGTTGTTGTTTTGTCTAAAGGTCTGAAGCCATTCACTGGGCGAACCACCAGACAGACAGAGAATGTTAAGATGGGGGGCAAACGCCTTTGTCACCTCACTGAACATCACGAGTGCGAAAAATAAATAAAAACGGGCCTGCTAAGACAATAGCACTGGGGCATCGCGGCGTGTTAGCCGTTATGAATGTAGGGAGAAGTCAAGCGAGAGAAGCCCTTTGACTGGCGAACTAAAAGCTTTCAGGGCAACTCAGGCCGCTTCTTGAGGTGAGATGGAATCCTGTTGCCCGAGTTGACTCGAAAGCTGGCATATTGTAATCTGTTTAGTTCTCCAGTCAAAGGGGTCCTCTCGCTGGACTTCTCCCTGTTAAGGTTATAAATGAGGAAGACCACAATTGTGCTCAGACAGTCTGGCCAGCGATGTTTACGCTCCCTTACGCCGAGTTTATACTTGCTCCAGTGGACGCTACTGCTACGCCAGCGTTGTACTGTTTATTACATAAATCTGGAAGATTCCAGCAGGTGGCAGTGCCAGATATCGTCACGGTGAGAAAACATTCAGCTTCACTGTGCTGGGAATTGCCTGAAATGTCCAATACACTCCCAGCACACGTCAGCCACAATATCTCTGTGTTTAATGAATACATCTGTCAATCCAGGGATGTGCCCACTCCAGCTAGCATCGGGCACGAGAAAGAAACAAAATCCCTGGACAGGGCATCAGCTCATCGCAAGGTGAACACACACACACACACAGCTGTCATTTTGGTGTCACCAAATCCCCAAACCTGCATATCTTTGAGAGAAAATGGGAGCCCACTTTGGAAACCCACCAGGAAAGGAAAACACGCAAACTCCAGGCAGGGAACACCAGGGACGGGACTCTGTCCTGTGAGGCAGCCGCCCCCATCTGCGTCATTATTAACAGTATCCATTATTTAAATGAAGTTAACGACTTATCTGTAAAATGTAACATACGTACTTTAATGCATTTCATCATGAAGGCGATGTCAAGTAGAAATGTAAGGATTGTAAATGTGCAGAGAGCTGGAGTATCGGACGTGTCACGTGTTGTGTGTGGCGATCGCTGCTGTCAGCTCAGGAGGAAGGCCCAGCAGTGCGTATAGCGATTAACAACTGGGCGACGTTCACGACTTTAATGATAAACTGTGAGATTAAAGCCGTAATTTCCACTTTAATCACTAAATAGACCTTTTCTCCATGTCCTTAATTTTTTCCTCTGTGGCTCAAATACGCCGCCGTACATTCCGAGACTGTTGTGAAGGTGCAAGGTGGCACAGATGGTGGTATGCGAGACCTTTACAGCGTATCGTGTCATTACGATGGGGAATTCGCGACACTTGAATATCAAAGCACCACCAATGTATTTGTGTGTTGCCATTTTACTTCACCAGATCAAACCGTTCATCAAACATCGCAGCAGGCACACATCCATACTGTAGGGCCACCACAGCGGCTTTCTGTCACATGTAGACTGTACCCAGGGACTCTGACGTCATGATTTTTAACACACTGTGCCCCGGCCTTTTGCTGACACCTCAACTCGCACACGTGTCGCGTGGCAGCCATGATACGTGTGTGTGTGTGTGCGTTCTGAGCGTGAAGTATAAAGCAGCCCTTACTTTTAGGGCTCCTGGTTAACTCAGCCACAGGGGTTGCACACACCAGTGTGTTTCTTCGTGCCGGTCCCAAGTCTGGACAAATGGGAGGGTTATGTCAGGAAGGCCATCCGGTGTCAAATTTTGCCAAATCAACATACGGAAAACAAATTTCCATACTGGATCGGTTGAGCCCCGGTTTAACAACGACCGCCATCAGTACTGTAAGAAGAAGAGCAGGGAGACGTGTCTGGAGGAGGAGGAGAAGAGGAAGGTAAAGAGAGTGGCACTGAGGGTAGGAACTGTGAATGTGGGCAGTATGACTGGTAAGGGGAGAGAGTTAGCAGGTATGATGGAGAGGAGGAGGGTTGATATGTTGTGAGACTAAATGGAAGGGGAGTAAGGCCGGGGGGATCGGAGGGGGATTCAAATTGGTCTATCATGGTGAGGATGGGAGGAGAAATGAAGTAGGAGTTACACTGAAGGAACAGCACGTCAAGAGTGTTTGGAGGTGAAGAGAGAGTGTCAGACAGAGTGAGGATGATGAAGGAGTGATGACGAATGTGGTTAGTGCAAATGCCCCGCAAGTTGGGTGTGCGATGAGCAAGAAAGAAGATTTGTGGAGTGAGTTGGAAGAAGTGGTGGAGAGAGAGAGGAGATTGGAGCGGTGAAGGCAACAGAGGAGATGAGGAGGTGATGGGTAGGTATGGTGCCAAGGAGAGGAATGAAGAAGGTCACAGGATAGTGGATTTTGCCAAAAAGATGGACATGGCTGTGGTGAATAAGAAGAGGGAGGAGCACAGGGTGACGTACAAGAGAGGAGGAAGATGCACACAAGTAGATGACATCCTATGAAGAAGAGTCAACCTGAAGGAGATTGAAGACTGCAAAGTGGTGGCAGGGGAAAGTGTAGTTAAGCAGCATAGGTTGGTGGTCTGTAGGATGACATTGGAAATCAAGAAGAGGAAGAGAGTGAGGGCAGAGCCAAGGATCAAATTGTGGAAGTTGAAAAAGGAAGACTGCAAGGTGGGGTTTAGGGAGGAGGTAAGACTGGCACTGGGTGGCAGTGAAGAGTCACCAGACAGCTGGGCAGCTACAGTAGAAGTAGCAAGGGTGACAGCAAGAAGGGGGCTTGGCGTGACATCTGGACAGAGGAAGGAGGAAATGGAAACCTGGTGGTGAAATGAGGAAATACAGGAGAGTATACAGAGGAAGAGGATAGCAAAGAAGAAGAGGGATAGCCAGAGAGATACAGAAAGTAGACAAGAGTACAAGGAGATAAGGCGCAAGGTGAAGAAAGAGGTGACGAAGGCTAAAGAAAAGGCGTATGATGAGCTGTATGAGAGGTTGGACACTAAGGAGGGAGAAAAGGACCGGTGGGCTACAGAGAGGGGCTGAGCTGAGAAAGATGAGCAGCAGGTTAGGGTGATAAAGGATAAAGATGTGAACATACTCACAAGTGAAGAAGAGTGTGATGAGCAAATGGAAAGAGGACTGTGAGAGGCTGATGAATGAAGAGAACGAGAGAGAGAAGAGGTTGGATGATGTGGAGATAGTGAATCAGGAAGTGCAACGGATTAGCAAGGAGGAAGTAAGGACAGCGAGGAAGAGGATGAAGAATGAAAAGGCCGTTGGTCCAGATGACATACCTGTGGAAGCATGGAGATGTTTAGGAGAGATGGCAGTGGAGTTTGTAACCAGATTGCTTAATGGAATCTTGGAAAGTGAGGATGACGAGGAGTGGAGAAGAAGTGTACTGGTGGGCCGATATTTAAGAATAAGGGGGATGTGCAGGACTGCAGTAACTACAGGGAGATAAAACTGATGAGCCACAGCATGAAGTTATGGGAAAGAGTAGTGGAAGGTCAGTTAAGAAGTGAGGTGATGATGAGTGAGCAGCAGGATGGTTTCATGCTAAGAAAGAGCACCACAGATGAGATGTTTGCTCTGAGGATGTTGATGGAGAAGTAGAGAGAAGAACAGAAGGAGTTGCATTGTGTCTTTGTGGACCTGAGAAAGCAAATGACAGGGTGAGTGAGAGGAGCTGTGGTATTGTATGAGGAAGTAAGGAGTGGCAGAGAAGTACGTAAGAGTGGTACAGGATATGAACGAGGGGAGTGTGACTGTGGTGAGGTCTGCGGTGGGAGTGACGGACGTGGGATGACATCAGGGATCGGCTCTGAGGCCTTTCTTATCTCCAATGGTGATGGACAGGCTGACAGACGAGATCAGACAGGAGTCCCTGTGGACTGTGATGTTCACTGATGACATTGTGATCTGCAGGTTGAGGAGACCCTGGAGAGGTGGAGATATTAGAGGGAAGGAATGAAGGTCAGTAGGACCACCAAGACAGAATACATGTGTGTGAATGAGAGGGAGGTCAGGAATGGTGAGGATGAGGAGAGTAGAGTTGATGAAGGTGGATGAGTTTAAATACATGGGATCAACAATACAGAGTAATGGGGTTTGTGGAAGAGAAGTGAAGAAGAGAGTGCAGGCAGGGTGGAGAAGAGTGACAGGAGTGATTTGTGACAGACGGGCATCAGCAAGAGTGAAAGGGAAGGTCTACAGGACGGTATTGAGACCAGCTATGTTATATGGGCTGGAGACGGTGGCACAGGAGGCAGAGCTGGAGGTGGCAGAGTTAAAGATGTTAAGATTTGCGTTGGGTGAGATGAGGATGGACAGGATTAGAAATGAGGACATTAGAGGGTCAGCTCAGGTGTGCCAATTTGGAGACAAAGTCAAAAAAGCTAGATGGCGTTGGTTTGGAGATGTGCAGAGGAGAGATGAGGAGTATACTGGGAGAAGGGTGCTAAGGATGGAGCTGCCACATAAGAAGAGAAGAGGAAGGCCTAAGAGGAGGTTTATGGATGTGGTGAGAGAGGACATGCAGGTGATGGGGGTGACAGAACAGGATGACGAGGACAAGAAGATATGGAAGAAGATGATCCGCTGTGGTGACCAGTAATGGGAGCAGCCGAAAGAAGAAGTTGTTGTTTTAGGGCTCCTGGTTGGTCAGGTGACATAATGACAGACGTCTGTCAGGGGTTACTTTGGGACGCAGTGATTGAGGACCCCAAGGTGTGTGGAGGGGGAATAAAATAAAAAATGAACTCCTGCAAGAGGCGCTCAAACCTCATCCCAGTGGCAATGGTAGGGTTTGGACTGAGATGAATGAACACATAATGGAAACAGAAACTGGGAGGAAGTTCTCAGAGGGGCGAGCACAACAGCCGTTGAATGCCCACCACCCCGATGGTTTGGCTCTAAGCAGATAATAAGAGGCGGCCTTCACCCACGGCCAGCGCTCTTGCCAGCGCCACTCGGCCTTTAAGTGCCCTGATCTGACGGAGCTACGAGCTCAGCCGAGTCCTCCTTGACGTTCACTGTGACATCCCTACAAGTAAAGGCACACAAATGACACGCCATCCTCCCGGTTCTCTTTTGATATTCTTTCTACTACTTGTTGTAGTGAACGTGACAGGGACGAACACCAAGGCTCCAATGTGACCCCCAAGTCTCAACGACTGAATTGCACCTCTCAACTAATCTGACGTCACTTTGTATGCACTGAAAAGATGGGTGGCAGTGCGTAAATAGAGAGGAGGTGGCAGACACAAAAAGCATTTCAGGCAGCTGTACCCACCCAACACACTGACATTGCTGTGCACTTCCTGAACGCCACCCTCACCCTCCTGTTTTTCCGAGAAGCACTTGCAGAGGGAAGCAGACATAAACGATCATCAGTCACGCGGGACCTCCTGAGACGGTCAGTGCACCCCATGTCACCAGATACGATGCCAGTGATAAGGGGGCTCAAAGTCCCAGCTGCCACCTTTCACTTTCTCTTCCATGTCACCAAAAGCTGACAAACGTCCTGCACTAAACCAACGTGAGGCAGCCAGTGGGGACGATGATTTATGAGCCAAAAAATGAATAATAATAATAATAATAATAATAAGTCTTGGAATACTTGGTGGGACTAAACTGGCCCTACGGGAGTGGGTGCTGGCACACGACCGGCGGGGACGGGCGCCGATTGGTGAATATTGGGATGCCTTTGGTCCGCATGTGCACAGATCGACGACTCATCAGATGGAATGAATGTTTGTAAAATTATTAAGAATGCGACTCCGTGAAGATTTAATGGCCGCTCAAAGTTACTGAAGTGCGACTGTCTGCCACATTAGAGGCTCACTCACTCCACGAGTGTGACGGCGACAGCTTCACATGCAGTAGCTTCTGGCTTAGACAGGATGGTGGGCAGAACTGACTTTACAGACTTCACAGAAACGTAATCAATTAGTCAGTGCCACCCTCTCCTGGCTTGATGCCAATTACTTCGTTCAGAGCGCAGCCTGGTGGCTCTTGCAGTCAGAGACTCGCTGCCATTCCACCTTTGCTTTCCTGCTCGGGGTCGAGGCCTAAACCGACGTTTCCACTTATGACCACGGCATATGAAAGGCGGGCATGGAGGCAGGCAGGCAGCCATCTGACATCATTATCACAGAGCACAGCAATGGCCGCATACGCCCGGCTCAGCATTCTTAAAACGGGCCTGTGGGCGCAGAGCGTGTGACTACTCAGACGCTGGGTACTCCTCTCGGCTCTCTAGTGACGTGACATCAGGGACCTCAAGGGTAGAGTTTGGGCGCCCGCTTTCTGAACAAGAGCCCTCCTCTCCACTTCTGAATCCGATCGTCCACATTCCTTAGTCAAGACAAAAACACCAAACTGTTTCCAGGACTTGGCACCCTGAAGGTCGAAACGAGCCGCCAGACTATGAGGAGGACCACAACAAACACCACGATGACCCGTCAGACACTCTCAGAACACGAGAGCAGGCCATTCAGCCCCTCAAAGCTCACCAGTCCTGTCCTCTCAGCAAGTCGAGTTGTGAAAGTCCCTAACGTCCTCCTGTCCACCACACTACTTGGTCGCTTATTCCAAGCGTAAAGTAAAAACTTGCGAATGTTTGTGTGAAATGCCACCCGTGTGCCCGATGAACTCATTTTAAAGTCACCGTCTCGATTCACTTCATCACATTAAACACTTTGACCTTAAAATTTGGAAAAACAAAGAAACAGACCAAGGTGAGCACAGATGGGCACTGGCCATACGACAAGTGCCCGCATCGCCGATGTCAAGTGCGCAAACGCTTACCGACATTAGTGGGGAAGATGTCCTCATTGTTGATCTGCATCTCGATCCAATCCATCAGTAGGCTCATGTACTTGGGGGCGGACAGGGCCGTGGGCTTCTTGTATCGGCACTCGTCCTGCCAGCGGTACTCGTACTTGGGGCCTCCCGACATGACGGGGCAGGACTGGTCAGTGCAGTACTCGCAGATGGTGCCGTAGATCAGGTTGACGCGATTGAAAAAGTCCACCACGTGGACGGCCACCCAGTCGTGCAGCCCTTCGCCGTGCGGCAGCTGCACCGCCTGCTTCAGGTCGAGGCCTGCATTGAGAGACGCCTGTGCCTTCTTGTGCAGCTCAAACCTCTGAGTGCCCTGCTCAAACTTGCGCTTGGGTCGGAAGGTCTTGTCCTTATTGAAGACCTGCTTGAGTGCCAAGGACATCGTTCAGTGCGTCAGAAGTGGGGCCGGGTGAGCGGCAGCTTCAGGGACCGAGGAGGCTCTGTGGACGCTTAGGAAACCTGTGGAAAAAAAAAAATTCAAGTAAATAGAAAATAATGAAAGACACACGAGTTAACAGACCACGGAGGGGACGACTCCTACCGTCACTCAGGAACGGACTAACGGCAAAGAATTCACAGCCCAAAGCCGGGAAGGGCGCCATCAGAAGTTAAAAAGGACAACGCAATTTATTTTAGTGTAGCCGAAAATCACACAAGTGGTGCCACAGTGGGCTTTAACAGCCCCCCAGCTTTGACTCTCCAAGAAGACAAGAAACCCCCTTGTAGGGAAAAACAAAATGGGAGAAACCCCAGGAAAGGAAGTTCAAAGAGAGACGACCTGCCCAGGTAGGGTGGGTGAGCAGTGGGGGGGTCAACACAACACAGTAAAATCCACAGAAGAGAACACAAGTCATCCTCGAGACGATACAAGAGAGGTCACAAGTGCACAGCAGACGATATCCCATAATACCATCTGGAGACCTCGCCCATCAAGCTGCCTCCCCCTATTGGCCATTCCACAGGTGAGTCGGTGCTGGGCCAGCCAATCCGATGACAGGACCCCTCTACCTGACGATTCCTGCCATCAGAGCTGACTTTTCCACTTGGCAGGTGGGCAGTGCCACCACGTGCCTCATTTGAGAATTTGCCCTCTCTGTCGTCTCCAGGGGCTAACAGAGTGAAAGTGAACGAGGAAACTGCTCTAACAAAAGGGGCAAATACAAACGCAGAACCGCTTGGCAAGGCAACGTCAAGAACGAACGCTCACTCAACAGGTAAGAGGAGGCGGGTGGCATCTCTGTGCCCCCTTCCTAACCCCCCTGGGTTTTTGGATTTTTGAGACGACGAATGGCCTCAGACCTTCAGACAAAATGCAATGCTAGAGAAATTGGGGGGCCTGAGAGAAGACACGATTCAGGTTTGAAATCAGGACTTTCTTTATTCAAGGAGCAAATCCTGTGAAACGCTGAGCACCCCCATAGCGTCGAGACCCCCATAGTGTGGATACGCGGCTTAGCAGTAATAACCCGAACTCAACGCCACCGTTGAGGAATCGTCGCCCCCGCTACGTTGCTTTCGCTCAGGCAGACCCGCCGGCCAGCAGGTTTGTAAGCATCAGCCGCTCATTAGAAATCCTGACATGGCGTCCCAGCGGCGTCGAGGCAGGACGGACTGCGAGGTTTCTGCACCAAAACGTCATCACCACTCACTTGTAGACTGGGTTGTGTGTTTTGGGTCACCGTTCAGCTGGACGAGTCACAGATGGTCACCAGAACATTCTTAAAGTGACAGCAACTGCCCGTTCAAATCCAGTTTCTTCAACCAGCGCCATGTTTTACTGCAGGACTGAGGAGGACCCTCTTACACTGGCACACTGTTCTGAGCTTCTTTAAAACCGTAAGGCTGATTTGGATAGACACCGTTTTAAAGTCTCAGATGATCTACCTGTTAACTTTACTGCTCAGCCTCCTGCACACTTCATTACAAGCTGCACTTGTAGACCCGAGTAGGTGACAAATGAAGAAGAATCCTGGTGTTCTTACTGTCAAATGGCAGGCACAGTTACCCGTGTCGTGTCCAAAGCTTTTACTTCTGCCTCATCATTCCAAAATGCCACCGGATCTTCCAAGTGTCTTCTTGCCGATGCTCCTCACTACTCTTCCAAGCACCCCACTTCTCCTCGGCCCCTTGCCGATTGATCATGGAGTTATGGACACTGACCTTGGCGGAGGCTGGCGAGGCCTGCCGTTCTCAGGACGCTCTTCTGGCACCTTCTCTGAATGAACTGTCCCTCTGCCCTTGGCGTCATCTTCCCAAACTTGTTCTCCACTCGAGGTAACGGCTGTGGTGTGCCGGAGTCCCAACTGTCTTAGAAATGTCACCCCGTCCTGACTGGGAAGTTTTCTTCATCTCTTCTGGATTTTCCGTTGGTTGAGACTTAGCGTTGTTGCAGGGTGAGGGTGAATGTCAGGGGTGATTTACACTCAAAATGGCCAATCAACTAACTGGGGTCAGCTGCCTGAGTGGGGAACTGAGGGGCAGTGCGGGTGTCGGATAACATTAAGATGCTAAACAGTAACTTGGAGCGCTTATTAAATGTTTTCTCCGATTCCCTTTATCTCATGTTAGTCTGTCAACAGCAACTCATGGAGGCAAACACAATAACTGAGGACATCTAGAAAAGGCAAACACTTTTCACGACCTTTTAAGCGTCGGCGCTGATTTTCCTTTCCACATAATTGGACCCAAGCTGCTTCGTTCAGAGACTCCGGACCTGAATATATCAATACAGGGACTCGTTTATTAATCAGCCCCTTTCTACTGTGCCCCCCACCCTCTCATTAAACAGGGGGGCTGCCTCAGCGCCTCGACCGACCCCTGTTGCTTGTACTCAGACGAACTTGGAGGAGCTGAATCTTCATCTCCCGCTCCCGACAGGCTCCTCGTTCATCCATTTCTTCTCACCCGGTCCTGCCGTGCCGTTCATTATTTCAGTGGCGACAAACGCGCATTTCAACGATAGCACAACATCTAAAACTGTAAACGTGTTGCCAGCTGCCCACTTACGTACTTGATGTCGTTTTCAGCCCCATCACTTTGTAATACTCCACCATTATTCGAAGGGCTACTTCACGCCTGCCACTCTGCTCGTCATCTGCGCTTTCCGCCGTCGGATTTATCGTCTGATAGGCTGACATGCACGTCATTCACGGCTGTCTATGGGGATCACAACCTGACTTAAAAAGTGGCAAACAATTCTTTATTGCAATTTAGGTGACCCACGCAAACTACGGGATGACTCCTTGGAATCTCCTGCTGCCCTCACAAATAGCTAACAGCAAAGGCGAACACGGCGGGACTCCTAGCAGCTGACAAAGAGAGAGCGAGCGAGCGGGCGGGCGGGCGAGGCACAAGCATCAGGATGGCCCGCCCGTTCAGTAGCGGGGTGCCGACGCCGAGCACATCGCTAGTCAGCCGCCTGGAGCTGCAGGTGTGCTCGGCATCCAGTCTTCCTCTAATCCGCCCCCTCCTGCTCCCTCTTCCCTGGCCTTTAGGCCCCACTTACATCATCAGGACATCCAAACTTTTTACTTACCAGCCAAACAGTAAACTTCGGGCGAGACTTGCCTCCCGAGTGCTCTGAAGTCCTAGTCGAGTTGATAAGCAAGAGGAAGGAAAACGTCTGTTTGACCCAAAGTTACCGCTGGCGCCTTCCTTCGTTCGTTTGTACGCACACAAGCGGCAAATCGCACAGCACACAACAGGCGGGCCGGGCGGGACTCTTTACTTCCTGCCGAGTGACTTGACGGCCCGATTAGCCACGCCCCGCTGTGGGCGTGACAAAGCAGCAGAGAGCCGCGAGATCCTGAGGAGACTTCACACTTGCAAGCGCGACAAGTTCACTCGCAGGCTTCCTTTCTCTCTGACGAGGTGTGTCTTGTGGTGACGATTGCGCCCCCCCGGTCATCAGCGGGGATTTCAAGCCACTTACCTGGAAATGCCCTCAACTACCCAGGGAAGGAGCTGCCAGGAAATCAGGCGTTTTTCTACGCGCATCGTCACCGTCGGACCTGTCCTTGGGTCATATTTTCAAGGAGGTGTGCGTTAATAGACTTGTGCTTTATAAAACAGGTAGGATGAAAGTCAGACCTAAACAAGGAAATACACAGTGCGCATGTGCAGTAAATAAATGGAACTGAGACTTCAAGATGACGAAGTGCAAAGCCGACGTGTAGGAGCAGGCGCTATAAAGACAGGCTTCGATTGTGCGTTACTGTCGGTAATCACTTAGGGCTGCAGCTCGGTCTGAAGAAGTAAACGTTATCACTGTCGATCTATCTATCTATCTATCATTATATAGTGCCTTTCATATCTATCTATCTATCATTATATAGTGCCTTTCATATCTATCTATCTATCTATCTATCTATCATTATATAGTGCCTTTCATATCTATCTATCTATCTATCTATCTAT
>JANRMT010062789.1:7554646-7578065 GCA_026402145.1 Polypterus bichir lapradei | reverse complement strand
TATCTATCTATCTATCTATCTATCTATCTATCTATCTATCTATCTTTTATATAGTGCCTTTCCTAGATATCTGTATGTCTGTCTGTCTGTAAGTGGAAGCTGCAGTATGTGGAGACAGCGAGTCCAAAGTCAGGTGTTTATTTAAAGTGGGAATCCCCAGATCAGTTTTTTTTCTTTTTGTTTCTTTCTCATGTAGGATTTATTTTACCGAGTCAAATGATATTCCTCTTCTTTCTTTCTTTCTTTCTTTCCTTTCCTACTTGTTTTTGTCCAGTTCATTGATTTCCCTTGCAGAGTCCCAGGTCCCCTCAGGGACGTCACCCACTGACGACTGCAGCTCTGGACTCTGACCGGTCCTCTCCTGTGTCCTGCTCAGGTCTCCCCATCAGATGCAGTCCACAGGCCTGTCCTGGGTATCCTGGTGGTGGTCATTCGCGTTGTTTTTTCCAGCCGGTTGTTGTTCTCCTCCGCTGGTAGCGCATGTGCCACTTGTCTGGTGGCTTATGTGACGTTCATCACCTTGGGACAGACAGACTGATGCTGGCACTTTTCCTAATTGTTGTCACTGGCTCACCGTCATTGCCGGGCCCCGCTGGCTCTTTAAGGCCGTGGCAGAGTGCGCTCAGATCAGGGGGTCCTCGCTTTCGTCGGAGTTCTGCTGCCTTTCTTGCTTCAGTTTTGCGGATTACGATTCCGGATTGAGAATTTGGATTTCTTTGCAGTACGGTTTGCTGTTAAGGCCACGGCTTTTGCTTATTTTTATTCATTTGAGTTTTGCTTTGAACATTTCTATTTTTTGTTCTCATAAATCCTTTGTTAATGAAAAATCCGTTGATTTCCTTTTGTGCACAAGTCTAAGGTTTATCCTCCTCCTCCTCCTCCTCCTCCTCCTTGGGGGGCCTTTGGTCAGCTCCCAATGGTTGGAGCCCACAGCTGGCGGTTGTGAGACTAGCTGGATTTGGGGTGAGTCTCCTCGGTCAGGTTGTTACCCCGCCTTTAAGGGTCCATTTTGTTGTGTTTGAGACCCCCTTCTAGTGCACAGACGGTGGGGGACCACTTCATCCACCATTAATGATGTGCAGGACACACCTGGGTGATGCAATGGCTGCCATTTTGCTCCAGTATGCTCACCACACGTTAGCTATTAGGTGATGGAGGGGTGACAGATGATTAGGGGGCCAGAAGGTCCAGGCTGTGGTGGGCCATTTAGGCAGGTCATCGCTTTTCAAATGATGTCCTGGGACCTTTTATGACCACAAGAGAGTTCTGAAGGAGGGCACCATGTTACAGCCCAGTGTCCCTGTCACTGCACAGGGGCATTGGGACCCCCCAAGCTGTTTCCTAGATGCCTGTCTAAACCTCATTTGGGCCCATGTAGGCCTTGAAGCCCCGCCTTGTGAGTTTGGGATCAGGCTGTCTGGGGTGAGGCCTGTTATGCGGTCAGGCTCTGGGAGGTTCTGGCATAGCAGGTGACATTTGGGGTCCTGTTAACCCCTTTGTGCCATGTTGTGTGCTGCAGTTCACAGTGTCCTGCTGGTGGTGTTCGGCTCCCCTTTTGTCTTTTGATCCTTGTGACTTTTCCACTTTTTTAAATGTATTTTTGCCACTTTTACTTGATTTTGACTCCTGGGTCACGGTTCTTGTTTGGTTGCCTTTTCTATTTTAACGGCTCTTGGCTTCTCTTTTTGCATTCAGGATTTGTTTCTAAACTTCAAAGTCTAAAGACTTACTGGTTTGGCCACCTTGGGCCAGGGGTTTACACAACTGTCCTCTCCCTTCAAGTGCTGGCCACTGGCCTGAGAGGAGTTTCAGGCCCAACACCTCCTTATCACCAGTAGGGGGCACACTAGAGCACAAATCGGCGCCATTCTTCCTTACAAATTCAACGGGGTCTTCCTGGCTGCGATGCCAACCCTCTGATGTGTTCCCATTTTCTTTACACGCCACTGCACAGGACTGGCGTCCCACTGAGGTGAGGAGAGCTCCCAGTACGGCCAGCCATTGAGGGGAATGATGGGATAGCAGCAGGAGGTGTGTGAAGGTGAGTACGTGGGGGTGTGGTTTATAGCGCCTTACACGCCGTTACACAAAGAAGAGCCCCACCCCCATTGGTTCGCCCATTGCTTTTATTGTTTAACTCAAGCAAGCGTTACAGTCAGGCATTCATGGGGTAGCGACGGCCGCCGTGTTGGCAGGGGGACACAACGAGCTGGAAATGTGAGCCACCTTGGCGTGTGACAGTAGTGACCAGAGCCATAGAGTAGGAGGACAGTGGTGATGCTCATCTGCTCCATGTACTCATCCCTCCCGTGACTCTGCCTGATGAGGTGCCGTAGTGGCATTGCGGCTTGAGATGCTGAAGGCTGGCATTAATCAGAGAGAGCGTTCACTCATATGAGATGAAGAGCCTGGATGGAGCCACCCTGCTGGCATATGGCGCCTTACTGCCAATGCACAGCTACGACTAATCAGTGAAGTGTGCCAAAGCGTACAAGATGGAGGCTCAGCTTCACATTTACCTGTGCACTGATGACAAGAGGATCACATGGACCCCCAACCGGGTAAGGGCACCTGGAACAAGGGGCATGGATGGGCTGGCATCTATGCTGGGTTTGGTGAGGGTACTTCTCAATTACAGAAGAACATGGGAGCCTCCTGCTAGGGGCTCTGAAGGACCCCAACAGTGCTACCCATCACGACTA
Source organism: Polypterus bichir lapradei (assembly GCA_026402145.1). NCBI lineage: Eukaryota > Metazoa > Chordata > Cladistia > Polypteriformes > Polypteridae > Polypterus > Polypterus bichir. The sequence goes on along the minus strand of JANRMT010062789.1, from coordinate 7,575,363 downwards.
CAACTCCCAAGCAGCCATGCAGGTGACCACACTGTGTGAGGGACACTGCTGCCACCTAGTGTACTGGAGGAGCACCTGGCCTCGGGTGGCAGTCTCTCCCACTGTCCTTCTGCTATCAGTGCTATGAGACGGTGGGCTGGGAGACCCCAAGAGACAACGAGCACAGTGGAGGTCAAGCGCTCAGGGACCAGGCAAGGGACAGGTGAGGCCAGGTGGTATGGGACATGGAAACAGGAAAGTGTGGAGGACATCATCACTGTTGGCACACTACTGCATGCACGGGCACCACAGGAACTGGCATACTTGTTGGACACAAGCCAATGTTATCATCCTGTTTACTCAGTCAGTCAGTCCTGGCAGCATCCAATAATGACCACTTTGTTATGGTGGCAGGGCACTATATCTGGCATAGGTGGTCATTCCTGAGCCCTTATTGCCATACAAATGGCAGTGGACTCCAGCTCTGGTGGGCATTCTGCAGCCCGACCCCCATGGCTGCTGTGCCAGCTGGCAGTCCTGAGGTTTGATTGCCCAAAGACTTTGGGAGTTCACTGTGAGCGCACACACACACTTGCGGGCCCCCTGTTACACACACATGGACCCTCTGACACATGTGCCCTCTTCTCCATGCACCCTCACCCGCCCTCGCGTCTCACACATGCCCCCTCTCGGACACACCGTCTCACTCCCACATCTATGGCTCTGCTCACTTTGCCTCACACCGTTCACACTCTGAGGGTCCCTGTGTGTGTCTCATGGTGGGGGTCTTCTCCATGAAGTGTGGCATAGCAGGGAGGGCAGAGGACCCTAAACCTCCAGACCAGTGCCCGCTGTGTGGCCCTCTTCTAACAGTTCTGGTCGTGATGACAGTCTGAGGTTGGCATTCGGTGGATGGCACATTTCCATGAGGTTTGTCTGCACACCCCCAAAGGCTCAAGGTGGTCCCTAAAACCCGTTGTCCCTCGGTGGCTCACATCGCTCATTTGTGTCACTTTGCTTTGTCTGTTCTTTCATCCCGGGTTCCCAGATGCCAGCAAGCTTGGAGGTTTGGCGGTGGACTGACGGGGGTCCACCTGCCGGTCGAGGCGAGGATTGCGGTTCACTAAGCCAACTTTTGCTCTTCTGCCATCTTTTCTGCGTTGGCCTTTTTGGAGATGGAGTAATGGTAGGTCCGCATGCGGGACTCGACGTCCACAAACCCGGGGCGGTCCTCGTGTCTGGGGGAACAGAGAGAAGAGAATCGTTAGGCCGCCGGCGCGGTGAGCTCAAGTCGGGGTCATTCGAGTGCCCGCTGAGGACACAAGTCCTCCTGTCCCAAATGGAGTGAACGGTGGCTTCGGGGTCCACCTTTGAGAAGATCTGCACTGAGTGTGAGGACCTGCTGCTCACACGGGCCCTGGAGCTGTCGTAGGAGTGTAAGAGTGTCACACACATGTCACACACGTGTCCGGTCGTCAGTGGAGAGGTGACAAGGCCAGCTCCTTCACTCCAACGGCTCAGCCACTGAGAGATGCTAACCGAGTGGGCCGCTGCCCTCATCTGACCTTGTGCCACAGACCACATCCTGGTAAGACCACCTACTGCCACACATGTTCACAATGCCGGGCCGCTTGGCACACCATCACAGTGCCACCTCCTGGCTGCTGGGGTCCACGAACTGGTGGTCTTTTCCCCATGTCTCAGTCCTCCAGGGACCAGTGGAACTTGGCTGGGCTGTCGGCTGCCACTGGTGACAAGCTGAGTGTTCAGAGGTGCCAATACCGTGCTGACTGACCATAGCCCATCTGAACAAGCCTTGTCCACCCCTGCAGGCCGGCCAGTCCTGGTGCACTCCCCCCCCACCTCAAAGCCCCCCTAATCTCCAGCCTTGGCTGCTGTTGTCCCTCAGAACTGCCCCCACGCCTCAGCTGATCTCCTTTAAACTTCACCAAAAGAGGACTTGGGACAGTAGTGGACACTGGCCGTCTGGTGACCATCCGTGCACACACACACACACACACCCATACCGATGGCACTCAATCAAAATGGTGGCATTGGCTCGGTGGTCTGCAGCTGGACATCTGAGACCTCCCAGGATATCAAAATGGAGGCAGAGACTTTCTAGATTGGGTGACAAAGGCCACTTCAGTACCGTGACAATAAAAGTTCCTCACACCAGAGCTGTGGTGACTGCGTGACGTCAACACAAGTGAAGGGTCAAGATTTGATAGGGGGGCCTGTAATTGATAAGGGGGGCCAGCAGACAGTTCTGATGTCAAGCTGTCTGCAGAGGACCTTCAACCCAATCCCGTTATAAAGTCAGTCCAACTGAGCCCGAGGGCAGGAGTCACCCGACAGCAGAGTCCAGCAGGGGGCAGCGCTGTAGCAGGTAGACATGTCCGCTGTCTAGTGAGAGTAAACCGCATGCTTGGACTGTTGAGAGGAGGTCTTGAGCCCAGTCCCTTCTATCTTAACTGGGCCTGGGGGCCAGAAGCCCACCTAACAGGGGGCATTTAGGGATGTGCCTGAGGGCACAAATCAGGAGGTACACAAAGGGCTGTGATCCTGGGCCCACCATCTACATTGAGCTCGGAGGGGTCCAGAAGCTGCCTTACTCATAAAACCCAGCAGGGGGCAGCACTATGCCAGGTGGACAGTTCTGGTCTGCACTGAGTGTTAATGATGTGTTTGAAGGCACAAGTCCAGTTGCTAAGGTCACATACACAGAGGGTCTTGAACCCAATGCCACCTACAAGACCATTTCAACTGAGCCCTTGGGGGACAGAGAAGCCCCCCTATCAGTAAAACCCAACAGGGGGCAGCACTATGCCACGTAGACAGTTCAGGTCTCTCAGTGGCACAGGTCAAGATGTCAGCAGGGGTCTTATAAGACCATCTAAACTGAGCCTGATGACCAAAAGCCTCCCTAACAGTAAGACCCAGCAGGGGGCAGCACACTCATCTCTGCCCAGTAGTGAGTGTAGGTGATGAGCTCAAGGGCACAAGTTGAGATGTCCACAGAAGGTTCTGAGCCCAATGCCACCTATACAGGTAAGGCCATTTAAACTGAGCCCAGCAGCCAGAAGCCCTCCTAAAAGTAAAAGCCAGCAGGGGGCAGCACAATATGAGGTCACCTGATCTCTAGTGAGTGTAAGAAAAGTGATTGAAGGTTCAAGATGAGCTGTCAACAGAGGGTCTTGAAGCCAATTCCTGTTATAAGGCCACCTAAAGTGGGCCAGTAGGGGGCAGCACTATATATGTGATGTCTCATGAGTGAGCGTAAGTGATGTGTTTGAGAGCACAAGACCCTTTCCCACCATCTAAACTGAGCTCTGGGGGTCCCGAAGCTGTAATACTCATAAAATCCAGCAGGGGGCAGCACGGTATCAGCTTTCAGATTTCTAGGGAGTGTTTATGGGTTGCTTATGCCATACATGAGCCCTTTATGAACCCTCTTCCTTCTATAAGGCCATCTCAACTGAGAGCAGTGACCAGAACCCCCCCACCAGCAAAATCAAGTGGGGGGGGGGGGGGGGGGGGGTGTGAGCAGCACAGTAACTAGGAGGCCTGAAATGGCCAGCCTGAAGATGGCAAAGCTTCCAGAGTCTTCAAATCAGACTGAGTGCAGAGTTTAAATACCTGAGATGGAAAAGGCTGTCATGTGTCCCCCCTGGGGTAAGTAAAAGGTGGGCATTCAGCCCTTAAAAAGATCAAAGAGAGTCTTACTTGAAGGTCCAGCATGCCTTCATGAGGCTGTACATCTCTGGTGGGCACACTGATGGGCAGTCCAGGCGGCTCCCTGATTCGATGAACTGCATCACCTCTGGGCCTTTCATTTTCTGCGTTAAAAGAGACAAAGTCAAGTTAGTGGGGGCTTTTGGTGTCTCGTCTGTGGGTCCCACCCTGTGACCTGCTCATTATCAGGGGTCTTTTCAGCTGTCCAGGGTAAACACATAAAGTGGTGCCTGCTGACCATCCCTTGTCTAATCTGCCTATTCATTTCCAGTTGGCAGTAGGCTGGTGCCAATTGGGCATTGGGTGCCAGGCAGGATGCCAGCCCACAATAATCATCCTTTGTAGAAAACATCTGCTTGTGAGATTTACAAGGTCATAAGCTGGTACAAGGAAAATTCTGACAGCCCCCTTGGCCATCACAGTGGGTGTAAAAGACCCAACACCACCTACAGATGCCCACTGGCACTATGTCCTGCCCCTTTACTATGTCTCTTTAAATCACCTTTAGGTGGCACACTAAATGTCACTGAACAAAGGGCAGGCAAAGCCCCCTAGTAACTCTGGGTGGTCCTGATGCCAGCTGCTGTTAATGAGCTGCCATCGATTTCCACCCATCAGCCTCATTGTGACGGAGTGAGCCGCACATCAACTGACCCAGAGAGTGACCGTTAAGAACGTGAGCCATAGCTGGCGTGGCCAATCAGCCGGGGTCATGGGGGGAGTCTGAGGTGGGCCCTGAAGTGTGTGGTCCTGCATCTTAGCAGCGGTTTGCACACCACCTGGCCTGAAGACCTCGGCCTCCCTAAAGGGCCCCTTGCTGCTGCCACCTCAAAGTCTTGAATTGTCATTATGATGGCCTCTCGTGTCGTCAGAACCAGAGCCCCCTTACCTTGTACGGCTTCTGCCCGTAACTGAAGGCCTCCCACATGGTGACCCCAAAGCTCCAGACGTCGCTCTTACTGGAGAACTTGTGGAAGTTGATGCACTCGGGCGCGTACCACTTGAGCGGCCACTTGCCGGCGCTGCGAGCCTGAGGGACAAGAAGACAAGGGTGATGGCGTCTTCATGGAAAGCTCGAGCTCCTCCGGCCCCTCAAGACCAGCAGGGTGAACAGATGGACAACACACACTGGGCAGAGTCTGATTACAGCTCAGGGCGGCGGGCTAATGAAGACAAAAGGGTACCTTGTAGTAGTTGTCGTCTGCGCCCAGCGCCTTGGACAGGCCGAAGTCGCTAATCTTGGCATAGTGCTGGTGTACCAGCAGCACATTGCGGGCGGCCAGATCACGGTGGACAAAATTCTTCTGCTCCAAGTACAGCATGCCCATGGAGACCTGGTGCATGAGCTCCACGATATTCTCGACTGGGATCTCCTCTCTAGGAAGGGAGAAGTCAATGGCGACAATGGCGATGATGAGGATGAAGGTTACCATCAGGCTGTCAGCTGAAGAGCCTCGTGACACTCAATCACATTTATTACACTCAATCTCAATCAAATGACAAGGCACCTTACGGAACAAACAAGACAATGGCAGCCCCCTGCCTCGAGGCCCCTTAACTTCTGAGTTACCCAGCAACACCCCAAAAGCCACTCCCTCCCAGCTCCTATTAAAACCAATGATAAAGTAGAGGAAATAAGCCCCGCCCTGACCCGGCTCCTTTCTGCCCACAACTAACTGTGCTAAGAAGCCCCTCCCACTGAAATCCCACCAGACCATAAAACATCAAAACACATAATCAGCGGTATTAATAAGCTCCGCCCAATGCTCCATCCTCTCTCAATTGTGATTGGACCTGGGAAAAAAATCTCAAAGCAGAATCAGATCTGTTAACAAGTCCGCCCCCTGTCATCTCCACTGAGCCCAGAATTGTTACAAGTCAAATGAATTTGATTATAAAGCCCCGCCTTCTTTGAGCCGTGAAACAACTCTGTTTATAAGCCTCGCCCTCCTGACAGCCCATTGGACACATGAAATGTTTCAAAGACAAATCACCTGTGTAATTAAGCCCCCCACCTTCCAACCCCTTTAAACTTCATCAAGTGACATCACCTAAGCCCCACCCACCCACTCTAAGTCCATTGGACTGATACATGTTACACCGTGCAACGAGCTTCTTGAATTCAAAAATGGAGCTGAAATGTAAAATAGTTGAATCAGGTCTGAAACACTCCAGTTCAAAATTCAGAGTCTTACCTGCACGTTCCACTCTTTGGTGCCATGACAAGCACACACTACTTGTCACCTGCGACCTGACTTGGAAACTTCTGTTTTGAAAGCCCCTCTGTTGGACCCTCGGCCCTGACTCTTTTGGTGTATGTTGTTTCACTTTGGTGATCCTCCACCACGCGAGACCCGTAAAACTTACAAAGGGGGATCTGCTTTATTAAAAGTGTCACCTGCTCTCAGCTATGACTGAACCTACGAGGCTTTTTAAAACAGGATCTGGGTCTCAAAATGAGCCCCGCCCTCTTTCTGCTGAATTGGACTCCTGAGATGAGTCAAGTCAGCTCTAGAAATAAGCCCCGCCCCCTTCTCACTCATTAAACCCATGAAAAGTCATGACGTCAGGCAGACAGACAGACAGAGGCTGGGAGGATACACTGATACATCAAATCAGCTTTATTCATAAGCCCCGCCCCTACTTCTTCACAAAACCAAATCAGCTTTATCAGTAAGCCCCGCCCTCTTTCTGCCTAATTGGCAGGCAGTGACTTAGTGGGTGAAGCCTGATATTGCGTGTTCATATCCCGCTATTGACGCTGTGTGACCAAGAGGAAGTCACTTCACCTGCCTCTAACCAATCGTAACCAGCTGTAAGTCGTCTTGGATAAATAATAAGTAATAACTGGCCACATAAAAAGTTATAAAATCAAATCATTTTTATGAATAAACCCCGCCCACTCTCAATTGCCATTGGATACATAAAGCTCTTCAAAGTGCAAGCAGATCTGTTAATAAGGCCCTCCCCTTTTCCACCCCATCGGACATGCAAAATATCACACAGTCAAATCAGTGGAGTACATAAGCCCCGCCCTTTCTCACCCTCCCTCAGTCTTAATTGTTACAAACGCAACTCTTTTAAAAATGTCAGTTGCCATTGGACCCACGCAGCATTAACAACCCCAATCAATTATTAAATGGCTCCACCCAATGCTCGATTCAGCTTTATTCATAAGCTCCACCCACTCTCACTTGCCATTTAAAGTAGAATGGGATCTCCTAAATAAGCCCAGCCCCCTTTTTCTCTCCGTGAGACACAGTGGAATCAGCTTTATAAATGTGTCCCACCCACTCCCAATTGCCATTGGTCACATGAACCTGTTCAAGGCACAATCTTCTGCCCCACTGGACACATGAAATGTCACAAAGTGAAACCAGTGCTATAAATAAGCCCCACCCTTTCTCTTCCCAATTCATTCTTCTTACCATCGGACCATAAAACTTCAACTTAAATTAATTAGCGCACACGTACCGGTCCCGGGACATGACGGCGATTTGACGACGTCACAGCCATGTGTGCATGCCCCTCTGCCATGCATCTCGAGATACTACCCATCAAATGAAACTTCAAAGTCTCGTCTTTCCGATGATATCAACCATTTTGACACACAACAACCACAGCACTGACACTAAAGCCTTTTTTACAGAGAAGTACATACTTTTAAGAGTTGACTTTCCCTACCTTTGAAGACTCTCTGCAAGTCAAACATCAATATTTCCGAGCAGTATTGGTCTCATTCTGTCCGTAAGGCTCCAGCGAATATAATTCAGTAAAACGATTAGGTCCAAAACACACGATATATCCTCAAAGGGACAAAAACTCCAGAAAAGTTTCATAACTTGAGACTAGCTACGTCATTTTTTTTCACTTTTATTGATCATATCAGACGTAATTTGTTTCTGTCGGCGATAACCATGCTACAGCATGTTACACGGAAGTGTTAGCTTCTGATTGACACCTAAGTTGGCCACTTACGACGGGTCTGGGGTTGACTGGCACCTCGTATAGCCAACGAGTGTCACAGACAGCTGAACGATGACGTACAACTCCAAACCCTGGTAGAATCTACCAGTTTGATTGGACACTGTGAGTGACACTCAAAACTTACAGCCAATGAGCAGCTGAGCACGTCGATATGTAACTTGCCATACTAACTTGTAAACAAAACGATCAGAGCTGCGCGAAGCTGGCATTTGTGCCAGTCTGCAGACTTGGTGCGTGGTTGTTTATTGTGATTTCACCAAGTTTTTTTGCATTTTAAATATGGATAAAAGTACAGATAAACGTGAATACACTCTCGATTAGTATTAGAGGCATGTACGCGGCGTGAAAGTAATCAATCGGCCCAGGAGACGTCTAATGGCAGAGAGCGACATGTGACACGCCCTTGTGCTTTCTGCCTGCTAGGGATTGATGCAATCAGTGGAACGTGGAAAAACTCTGAGCTGTGTTTTTAACAGTTTGTAAAAGAAATGTATATAGTTTGTGTGCATTTTATATAAAAAAAAAGTAAAAAATAAAATATATATATATATTTTTGGCCCATAAGACTTGTGTTGACTATTTTTATATTGAAATGTGTATTTTTTATTGTTTTTATTATTTTTATAACTAATAGAGTGACACTGTGTGTAGATATAGATTCCTTTAGGTGTAAGCTTTCAGTAGAGCCCTCATTGATATATGTGGGTTGAAGCATTCCAAAGTTATTACACTTTTTCCATACTTCCAAAATGTGGATAATGGTCCCTCTAAAAAGCACCTGGACATGCCCACATAAAAACTGGTGTAAAAATGTCATTTTTACAGGTATTCTTTTCAAATTTGAAATGTGAGTAGTCAACAAGTTATTCTGTTGGTACATAGTGTGTTTCTGTCCCCACCTACCTACTGCAGCTATAGAGGCCTTTATTTTCACAAAAAAACTTAGGCGAGAGCAAAAAAATTCATTTTTTTGTGAGTTCTAATGTGCATAACTTTTGATCAGTCACACCTACAGTGATTCTGACTACTAAGGGTGAAACTAGAGAATGTTACCTTTACAAAGAGACCAAACATGTGTTTATACTCCAGATAGTTCAATAACAGCAAACGAATTAGGAAAAATGACCCCGCTTGATAAGGGGTTAAGGAGCTCCACCCAACTCTCAGTTCCGTCAGACTCATAAGCTCCGCCCACTTCCAATTGTCGCTGGCCGCATGAAGCCCTTCAAGGTGCAATGAGATCTCTTAATAAGCCCCACCCTCTTGCAGATCTGAAAACAAGAAAAACGTGGACAGGGCGGTTGTACCACCTGCTGCCCTCCCAGCTGTACTTACTTTCTACTTGAGAGAAATTTGTTAAGTGGGCCGTCCTTTGCCATCTCCATGACCAGCATGAGGCTCTCAGCCTGGCAGATGCCAATCATTCGGACAATGTAGGGGTTGTCCAGCTGGTGCATGATCTCAGCCTCCTTCATCATCTCCTCTTTGACCCCCTTCTCATTCTCACTTTTCAGCACCTTTATGGCCACATCGATTTGTTTCCTGTTGGATTCAAAGAGAAAGTCAGTGAGAACCACGAGGGACATAAACGAGTCCAGCTTGCCAGCCCTGCTTCTATGTGACTGGTGCAGTGACTGGACGGGACCTCCTCATAAGACTGGTGGGTAGGCTGGACGAGACCTAAACGCCATGCAAGGGCAACCTTATCTTACTTCTTATTTTAACCAGGAGAGGGCAGTGGTTCACTTTCTGCCCATTTTCAGGGACATTTTGGGGACTCCTTGTCATAACACACAGATGGGCAATGCCCGGTAAAAGTGTTTGCCCATTCTGATTTAGCAGACAGCTCTTGAACTTTTGTCCATTTTCCTCAGATGTCCTCACATGTGGTGCTTCATGTTTGGGTTTTTCTAACACAAGTGCACTTTGACCAGCAGGCCTTCCTTGGCTTCACTCTTCACATGCCCACCAGGGCCTGGCATCGAGCAGTACTGGCATGGTGTGATGTCACACAGTGGGGGTGGTGCTCTCACAATGGTCCATCTTGTTCTCAGAGTCATTCACAGACGATTCTATGGTCCTCACTTTCCCACTTTTGGTCATCACTGGCATCTGGGTGGCCCAATGGTCACCCTGTCATTGTCACATTTTCTTCATTTTTTTGTTGTATTTTGGGTTTTTCATCTCCTTGGATATTTTCTTCTGCCTGCTAGAATCCCAGATTTGCTTGCCGTCTGCTGACCCACCTTGTGACATCCCAGAGACGCCTGCACCAACTGGTGGCACCTGAGCTGGTTTAGGGGAGGTGAGCATTTTCTGCTTGTTTTGTTGTGTATTTGTCTTTTATCTTTGGAATTTGTCTTCCTTGGACAGCACAGATCAGAAATTCCAAATGAACTTCATGAAGACTTCACTTTTAAACAAAAGTGACAAAAATAGAGGAGGTGGACACTTCTTAGTGGGGCATGTGATGTCCTCTGGTGACCGGGGGAGAGGCACTCAGGGAACAGCAGGCCACGGGGTACCACTAGGGGACGCTAGCTCATAAGAGTGAGGCCTGGAGGTGGCCAGGCAGGTCAAGTTGGCGCTGGCATGGCACAGGCAGACTTTAATATCAGCAGAGGCCTGAGTCGCACGAGTCTTGAAGGTGCCCGCCTCTGGTATGGCTGGCTGTTCTCTGCCTATTGGGGCAGGAAGCCATTGCAGTATGTGGTGGAGATGACCTTGATGGACCTGAAGACACCACACATAGCCTGTTCATGGACGAGCTGCCACCCACCCGCTCACCTGAACTAAGCCCAGACTGACACGTATGTGAGGATGCCCAGGAGGACGAGCTCACCGTCTCATCTTGTAGACCCCCTTCTTAACGCAGCCGAAGTTGCCTGAGCCCAGCTCCACCTCATCGATCATCAGTTGCTCCCTCTTCAGGAAGAGCTTCTTGTCCTTGAGCTCCTCAGGGTCGCTGTAGGGGCTCTCATACACGGTGGCGTCCATGGGCAGCATTGGCCGGTGTCCATCAGGAATGTCGATTGCTGAGGAAAGACAGAAAGCTGGTGAGTGCGGTTGGCCTGAGCCCCTCCTGCCCCTTTCTTATGGTGATTATGCAAACTTTGCCCACCCACCCACATCCATCTGCCCCTCCAATTGTCCTGCCAGCTATCCCTCCATTCTTCTTCTTTTACCCAGCTTGGCTTCCCTCCATGTGTTCACGTCACTTTCAGACTCGGCCCCCACTCGCCTGTCCATCCCACATCCTAAATTTCCACCTCTTCATCCAACTGTCCATCCATATCTTGGTTTACTGAACCATCATCTACCTCTTGTCTGTTCATCAGCCCATCACACCACAATGGAAGTGCAACCAGCAACCCCACAGCCTGACAGTTCCCTACTGATGGGCTCAAAGAGGCAGGCATTGCGTGACGGTGACACAATAATGACACGCTCACCTTCAAGAAACAAAATGGAGATAAAGCCTGAACCGGGGTCTGGCCGTCTGTATGGATGGCAAAAGTGGTTCATGCTGGCAAGAAGAGAAAGCAGCGCCACACCTCCCTTCAGTCTTCCATCCGTGTGCCCCTTTGCTTGATACTCATTGGTCCAGCCACTCAACCCATCCAACTGTCCTGTTGGCCTTCCATATGGACCAATGTCTGTGTGCCCACCTGGTCGTTTTATCACTCTTATATGTGGTGGGCCAGAGAAATGGGAATCTGTACCTCCCACCTGGTTCTGCTCCGCCCCTTAGGCTTCTTTTGCCAATTCCCTGCCCACTTCTAGCATGTTAATCCACCTGAGCGCCGCCCACTGCCCACCCCACTGTTTGTTTGCGATTTTTCTCCGCCTCCTTTGGCTTATTAATGAGTTGGAGCTCCGCCTGCTGTCATAGTCTACAGGCCCCTCCCTGCCTTTAATTGCTTTACTGTTTTTCATAAATTATTTTGCGTTTTGTGTTCCTAAATATTTCCATATATTTCTTACTAATCTTTAATTAGTGTTTATTAATTCTATTTGATGTTAATTCTGTTAGTTATTGTACTTGCCTATTATATGTTGAGCCCAAGAGAACGAGACTCCCCGCCGACACAGCAGCTGTGCGGACCACCTGCAGACTTTTTTGTGTAATAAGCCAGGGGTTTCAAGGTTTCCTCTTCCTTTTGACATTTGTATGCTGTGGCTATGCAGGCCTCAAAGCCCGCTTCTTGAGTTTGAGGGCCAGGCCCGCTATGTGCTACTGAGGCCTACTTGTATTTGTCAGGCCTGCTTTTGAGTTTCGTCATCACCTTTGGCCCCGCCCCTATGGCTCTTTTTTCTCTTTCTCTGTCTGCTTTTGTTACACAGCATAAGCTCCGCCCACAGCTCTGTGTCATGATTCTTGATTTGTCTCATGCATTACCTTGTAAACATTTCTTCCATATCCATAGGTTTATTCATTGTTTTTCAAACAAATAATTTTTGGCCGCTGTTATTTTGTGGGCGGCACAGTGGCGCAGTGGTAGTGCTGCTGCCTCGCAGTTAGGAGACCTGGGTTCGCTTCCCGGGTCCTCCCTGTGTGGAGTTTGCATGTTCTCCCTGTGTCTGCGTGGGTTTCCTCCGGGCGCGCCGGTTTCCTCCCACAGTCCAAAGACATGCAGGTTAGGTAGTTTGGCGATTCTGAATTGGCCGTAGTGTGTGTTTGTGTGTGTCCTGTGGTGGGTTGGCACCCTGCCCAGGATTGGTTCCTGCCCTGTGTTGGCTGGGATTGGCTCCTGCAGACCCCCGTGACCCTGTTCGGATTCAGCGGGTTGGATGATGGATGGATGTTATTTTGTCTCATGGTAGCCACTACACCTCAGCAGATGCCATGGAGAGCAGTTCTGGAAGTCACGTGTCTCACGTCAGTTACACAAGAGTTTTAGGGTCAGTGGAGCAGAACCCTATTTGTCAGCGTTTGATGGATTCTCACAAAAGATTTTATACATTTGCTTTTGTGATTTCTTTATTTGACTCCACGGCTCCTGACTTCTTGCTTTTCTCTCGTAGTCTGAAGGTGACCATCCCTTGAATGCTCTCCTGGTCATTCCATTCAAATGTAGTTTGCATCCCAATGCTACCTTAACACTTTATGGCTCATTTTACTAGTTTTCCTCATCCCTTTTTCATGACAGTATGGCTCCCCCAATGGCTCGTTTTTACTATTCTCCCCACCTCTTGTAGTTTAAGCAGTCTTGGCTCCGCCCAGAGCCCTTCCTCTGTGGGACTTTTTGTTATTTGCACCCACCTCTTTTTATTAACTAACATGAGCTCCACCCTCCTCCACCCATTTCATTATCCCCCTCCTCTAGTTTACTAAGCATTCTGCAAATTTGTTTAACCAGTTTAATTATTTTATCTGACCCTGTTTATTAATCTGCATGAGCTCCGCCCATAATCTCTCCCCTTTATTATTTTTTTTTTAATTATTTTTCCCGCCTCCTCCTAAGCAGTCTGGCCTCTGTCTCTATGGCTATTATTGGTATTGTCTCCACCTCCTTCTACTAATCAGCTTGAGCTCCGCCCATGATCCCTCCTCATGGCTCTTTTTGGTATTGACCCTGCCTCCTGTTATTAATTAACATAAGCTCCTCCCTCTCCTAAGATTAATTTTATTATCCCCCCCCCCCAGTTTACTAAGCATTCTGTCAATTTGTATAACTAGTCTGGACTCCGCCCATGGCCCCTCCTCTATGGGTCTTTTAATTATTTCACCTGCCCCTGTTTATTAATCTGCATAAACTCCGCCCATAATCCCTCCTCATGGCTCTTTTTGGTATTGTCCCTGCCTCCTTTTATTAATTAGCATGAGCTCCGCCCATGATCCCTCCTTTTTGCTTATTATCTCAGCTCATTTAGCTTGAGCTCCGCCTGGGTTGGTAAGTTTTTTTGTAAAGCACTCCCAAGAAGGCGCTATATAAGTAAAATGTATTATTATTATTGCTATTATTGTTATTTTTTATGATGAAGCCCAGGGGGGTGGGCAGGGTTGCCCCTGCAGTGCTTTGTCCCCGGTGACACTTGTAGCTGCTGCAGTTCAGCTGAGGTGCTGAGGCTTTAATGTCCCGTTTCTGAATTTCTGTCACTCGGTAACACTTGGTGTCTGGTGACGCTGTGCTGTTTCATTCCCTCTGCCCTATTGTTTTTCCCCTTTAGTGCCCTAAGCTCTTACTTTGGTGATAGTTAGTTAATATGAGGCCTTTACTGTTTATTGATTATTCCCAGTATTGTGTTTTGAGTCCCCTCTTTCATATTTAATACAGGATTGCATTTTCTCCTCATTAGGTGGTCCTGGTTTTCCAGGTTAGAAGGGCCTTAATTAGCCCCACTGGGACTTCTGGCATTTTTAATGAATAATGAAAGGCCACTTGTAAGTGTGGGGTGGCCCAGTGGCGCAGCGGTTAGCGGTCTGTGTTCAGATCCCATGCCGGCTTGCTGCTTGTGTGTGCTTTGCATGTTCTCCTGGCGTCTTCATGACTTTTGTTTTCCCCACAAGTTGTAAACTGCTGAGGACTCGGCACTTCTAAGACGGAGCAGGAAACGAAGGGGACACAAAAGCAACAGATGGGGGTCTGAACCAGAACTTCCAACCAAAACCTTCACCTGTTGCTCAGAAGGTCATTTGCTTTTCATTGATGGTGCAGTGCCATTCTAGATAGTCACAGGCAAAGTCATCGAGAATCATGTGACCAGTGTCAAAAGAGCCACCGAAGGACGAGGAGCTCTGAATGGCACCGCAGTGACGTCACAGAGACATTCAAAAACACAACACAAATGCATGGCAGTGATCAATACCAGACAAGACTGGCAAATGGGCACATAAGGGCGTGTGTGTGTGTGCCCTGTGAAGGACTGGCACCCTGTCTTGAGAAGGCCTGAGGCTGTGTGGATGTCAGATGGAGGAGAGCCCAGAAAGGACAGAAGGACGAGCCCTCGGTGACCAGTGTGGCGCACAGGACAGACAGACAAGTTGTGAGAGTAAAAGACAAGAATTACACAGAAGGCCCAAATCGGGCACCGTCGACCCACCAAAGCCCAGACGGAGACTCACCTTTAGGAGGGGGGGTGTAGCCATTGGCACCGAGCTTCCTCTGCAAACGTTAAAAGAAAAAGCATGTGAGTGTCAAAGGATACCCAGCCAGCTGCCCGCATGCCCGCTCCTGTACCCGCTGCTTCTCTATTAGACTCACAGGGAGCCTGCTGACCATGGAGGGGCTGGCATCCCACCTTGACTCTTATGTAAACAGGCTTGTGTTGCACACACGTCTCGGTGTTTCCTGTCTGGTGACACAGCAGTCGGTGACGTGGTCTTACAGTTCAAGCCGCGTTGGCAGCCATTTTCTCTCTGGAGTTTGCCTATTTGCCCGTGTCCTCATCTGGCACTTTAAGTGGGCCTTGTGTTGGAGGGCTGGCGTGTGCTGCCTACCTGTGACCGTCACCTGCTGCAGTTTGGTTTGAGAGCGGACTGCCACGCCAGGCTGTGTTCTGTCACGTTACCCACTGGTGGCTTCAGGGCAGCTCTAGTGCAGGGTTGTGACCCCATCTTGTCCCTTTTAGTGTCCCATTCCTTGCCAGATGGACCCCTGGAGAATCTCGGACGATTGTCACAGTAATGCCAGTTGCTCAATTGCCGTAACTGACTTCACCAACGATCCGCCACCCATCACCATTTAATCTGGCAGTACCCATAATTGAAGAAATCCTGCTCTTGGGTCTCGGGTTCAAATCCTGACTCGCCCACTACCAGGCCTTCCTCTGGCCACTCCGTGTGTGTGTGTGTGTGTGTGTGTGTGTCAGGTTCATAGGCGAGGTGGGTGTGGACGTGTGCCTGGAACTGCCGTGTCCTGGGTGAGATCAGCCTGTGCCACCAGAATGGGCACAGACACAAACTGGACAAGCGGGACCGAGATGGGACAGACGGGGTGACGAGCCGGTGACAGCTTCAGGGACCACAAAGCTGCTTACTTCCAGATTTACGTGTGCGCGTCTACAACTCCCTCGAGGTGGTCACATAATTAATGAAGTGACGCTGACGTCCTCGAGGCCCTCACAGGGCGATTCTTACTTAAGGTAGGAAGTCACTGAGGCCTCACGTGCTGCGTAACTCATCGTAGCCCCTTCGTTTCTGTGCCGTTATGTGCAGAGCCCCTCTTTAGCTGATTAAGGAAGTGAAAGTCTGCGCCGCCATGGCTCAGTGGTCCCCTTTGAGTTATTAGTTATTAGTTATTAGTTAGTTAATGAATTACCTGTCAAGCAATCAACCACTCAATCAAGAAACTCGGTGAGGAATGAATGAGTGAAGACGTTTAGTTTGTCACGTCGTGGTCCGTGCCCCCCGCTCTTATTCTAAAGTCTCACCGGACGTAACTGGACGTGGTGATCAATGAATGAATCTGTGCCTTTATTAATGAATGAGGGCTCTTCTGCGCCCCTCCGTTTGCCCTTTAACCCCCTCCTGACTGAGCCATCGACCCACAGATCATGTAAGGTGTGACGTCACCGTCACGTGCCAGCCCATGGCGTTTCATGTGCCCCTCTTGTGTGGCACCAGGCTGGTTGAGAGGGCACTTTTGTATTTTTGTCCCTCATGAATTCCTGACTGTTTCTGATTGACTCAAAGCTTCAGAGTACTTACAGCACCAGAGGGGGGCGCCGGCGCTGGACCAACTGCAAAAGAAACAGAAAACAAAAGAGAAGCATGAAGCGAGAGTCTGCCCCCCCCCCCAAGTCATCGGTCCCCCCGTCCCCCCGACAGTGTGTCACCTACCGAAGGACTGATTGGGATTCACGCAGGGCTCCTTGAGTGTGTGCACCAGGCCATCAGGCTTGATCTTCAGATACTCGACCAGCTGTGGAAACAAAAAGGCCACCACGTTAAGGGCAAATGTCACACAAACATTAGGACTGAGTGACCGAGGAGTGCGGCAGACTTTAGGGTCCTTCACGGCTCTACTTGATGTTATTATGGAGGAGTGAAGACTGGCCAGCTCTCGTCTAGACTGTTGTAATGTCCTCCTAATCTTGAATATGCAAAGCCCCTCCTGATCGGGGGTGCTGACCGGTCAAAGATGGTGGCCTCCTTGCTGCCCTTTGCCTGTCTGTGTGAAGGTGCCACCGAGCCTTTAACTAGGGACCCTGTATGTCATTTTTGACTTCATCCAGTCAGCTTCAGGCAGGTGACGATTGCCAAAGGAGGGTGTCCCAGGAGGTGTCACACGTCGGGCAGCAGATGTCACTCCAGCCTGATGGGCCCTCTGAACCTGTCTTTACATTCATTCTTAGGTGTGTGGAGGACCATAACGTTTCAGACATCTCTGTCACCAGGCCTTGTGGCCTCTAGGGACAGGTGCCACTTCGGCTCCTCGGGTACAAAGACATGTCAAGCCAGCAGTTCATTCTGTTCCTCCAGCCTGGAGGACAGCATGGTGGTCACAAACTGCTGACCGCTGCGTGCCTGACGGTGCGCAGGAGACGAGCCCACCCTGTGGGGGGCAGGGGCAGCTCAAGGTGATCACCCGAGTTTGACGCGTTTCCTGTTCTTTGTCTTTTGTGTTTATTTTTCATTTCTTTCGATTATTTCTGTTAATTTTGTTCTTTTTATTAATCATTAGCTCGTTATGTTCCTTTAAACGTCTTTATGGTTCTTGTGTTTTTTTGGTGGAGCCCCCCAATGGGCGGGGTCACCCTATCCATCACCGCCCCCAGCCTTTAAAGGCATGCTGGGAAAGCGAGTTCCTCTGAGCGTCATTTGAATTTGCTGCAGAGTCGCCTGGGAGTTCCACCATTTTGTTGCTTTGCTGGAGTTTTGATGATCTTTACTTCTTTGTGTTGGGGGGGGGGGGGGGCGTTTGGACCTTTTAGGCAACTCCATTGTTTTGCTCTTTTGGGCCTTTTCTTGTGTTTTGTTTTTCTTTTACCATCCTTTATATATTTATATATATAGAGAGAGAGACTCAACAAGCCAGGGGTTTACGGTCGTCCTCCCTCTTGCGTTATACTTTGGGAAGTTTCTTGTGATTTCTGAACCATTTGGGAGCCCGGATAGGCCTGAAGCCTCCCAGGGGTCAGGGTTGCCTTGGGGGTGAGACCTGCTATTGGGAAGCCGGTGGAGTTTCCAGCCTGCGTTTGGGAGTCTTTCTAGTCCCCTGGTGTGGGGCAGCAGACGTCAAAGCCAAGGACACTTGCAGGTGTCACATTACAGGTGAGCATTCCTGTTAGTTTTGAGTTTTATGGGTGGAGCTGTGAGAGGCGGGGCCACCATGAGGTCACTACTAAGGGACCGCCCCCCTCCTTTCTGTTGTCGTGCCGTTGTGGAGTCGAGTCGAGATCTTTGTAAGAGTTAAGTTTAGGATGACGGGCTGGCCTGGTGGGGTTGCCTTTTTCTTTTATTGTTTTTCTCTTTGCTGTTGTTGTCTGTCAGCTGAGGTTTATTTTCTTCTGCTGGGTTGGATGTTTCTTATGTGTTTAGCTGTATTATGATTCGTGAATTGTTTCTTCAGATGTGTGCCCCCTAATGGCCGCCTAGTGCACGTTCAGTCTGAGGGGCCGAGACTCAACGGATCATCGAGTGGGTCAATCATCTCCTACCAGACCTGCCACACGGTGTCAAACTTGGTCCCCTCTGGCATCGACAACTTCCCCGACTTGTCCAGGATGATCTGGTAGTGGTACATCGACTTGCCGTATATCATGGAGAGCGCAAACGTGCCCACCTCCTTGCGGTCGCGAATGCTGAGGAATTGAAGAGAGAAAGAGAGAGAGAGAGAGGTGTGGGGGTCAGTCAGGGGCAGAAAAACAGCAATTAACTGGGGGGCTCACCGACCTCCATGGCTTCCACTTACAGAAATTTGCCATCAGGCAACATGCCAGCGTAGAGTCGCCTCTCGCCCTCCTCCCGTGAAATGGCGCCGTGGTACCAGGGCATCTTCTCGTGAGCAGTGGTGGCGATGAGCTTCTCCAGCTGAGGGGCCTGGCTGATGATGGCCTGCTCCACCGCATCTCCCTGCAAAGAAGACCGAGGGTCACGGTGGCCTGAAGGTCACAGGCGGGACATTCGTATTACATTAGTAATAATAATTAGTGCATTTATGAGGGTCACTTTAACTGCACAATGTCACCACCAGAAGACATGTGGCCACTTGGCTATGTCACTATAACCAGGATTACATTGTGCCTCGTCTGGTAGAAATGGACTTGTGGCACAAACGTGGCCTGCTGGGGACAGCCACACAGGAGCCATGGAGCCTGTCCGCATGTCTACACGTCCGCTACAGTCCAGGGGTGGCCCAGTGACCTGGACATTGGTGTGTAAAGCAGAAGGCTGCTGGTCCTTAACCTGCCTCTGCTCAGATTGTAAAAAGTGCCTGCAAACAAGTGCCAGTTTAGAAAGGCGCTATATAATGGGAAGTCACTTGGTGTGTGTGTGTGTTTGCAACGACAAAAGGCAAATTTCTGTTTGATATCTGAGGATGCAGAGGCGACACCCACCACCATCAGTCTGAGGGCATGACATTCACAAGCTCCTCCCCCAACTCAGTTTGATGGCAACACATTCACAGGCTCCACCCAGCACCCTAGTAGGCAGTCATGACATTCACAGGCTCCACCCACTGCCTCATTTTAATACCAAGACATTCACAGGCTCCACCCTAGTATAAGACTATGACATTCACAGGCTCCACCCACTGCCTCTTTTTGATGGCAAAATATTCACAGGCACCACCCTAGTATAAGACTATGACATTGACAGGCTCCTCCCCCATCTTAGTTTGAACTCATGACATTCACAGGCTCCACCCACTGCCTCATTTTGATACCAAGACATTCACAGGCTCCACCCTAGCATAAGACTATGACATTCACAGGCTCCTCCCCCAACTCCGTTTGATGTTAATACATTCACAGTCTCCACCCACTGCCTCATTTTGATACCAAGACACCCTAGTATAAGACTATGACATTCACAGGCTCCACCCTAGTATAAGACTATGACATTCACAGGCTCCACCCCACCTTACTTGAAGCTCATGACATTCACAGGCTCCACCCACTGCCTCATTTTGATGCCAAGACACTCACAGGCTCCACCCTAGTATGAGAGTATGACATTCACAGACTCCTCCCATCACAGGCTTCCTGGGCTACTGCCCCCTACTGTTTGTAGATCTCAGTTTACGCAAATGAAATGATGTCTGCCCCCTAGAGGGTAGTAACTGGGGACAGCTCTTCTGTGAGCAGTCACCAGGGGTCTTTTTTGTCACTCCTTGGGACAGGCCGCTAAACTAGTACACAAGCTGTTCAGTTTTCCCTTCTATTAAAGAAAGAACAAAAATAAATTCAAATACCACAGCCTACACTTCAAAGGATTCAAAAATGATGCGTTCCAAAATGTTAAAATTCACAAAGTAAATTCAATCAAATCTAAAAAAATCAAATGAACACAAACAAGTTTATTATAAAGCCTGCAAAATGTACAACCAAAAAAAGAAAACCTGCAAGAAAGCCAATAAGGGAGGCCAGGGCTTGTGACCCAATCAGGGGTCTCTCCCCTTGTCCACGATAAAAAACACAAAAGCAGCTAATATCTTAACAAATCAAAAAGAGGAAACGCTGATTTAAATAACAAAAGGAGGGAACAGAAGTGAAAACCTAACAAACACAAGAGAAAAGAACAAAATATCCAAAGTGAGGCCCACGAATCAGCATGGCACCCATGCCAGCCTGACGCAGACCTGGCCAACCCAAGCTGGACTTTCAAAAATACCCACCATTGTTCAGACTAGGGGGCCAAACCCCAACCCCCCACAGATCACCACCAGTAACAAACTCAAGGACCACCCACCTGAATTACACCTCACCACTTTAGCCCCGCCCCAATTTGTCAGCCTGAGTTGCACCTCATGATAATCTAGTTTGAGCCCCGCCCCCTGATTTACAAACTGAATTTCCCATCCTAATTACCTGATTACCATAAGGCCACTAGAGACTTGACCTGAGGGGGG
>JANRMT010062789.1:7541453-7554546 GCA_026402145.1 Polypterus bichir lapradei | reverse complement strand
GCTCCCCTGGGACTCCAGTCCATTCCACCAGGGTGGTCCAGATGGTGCTCTACTGCCTGATGCCAGGTGGCCGAGGACATTTGTGCTCTAAGCCTGGAGGCGGGCAGTGTGGCACACATGTGCAATGTCCTTCATTGATCTACTGCCCATCGTCTCTTATTATCGGACATTCAGGGCTGACCCTGTGCCCCCCTCCTATACCCCCCACAGCCCGCCTCACCTCCAGGTTCCAGGTTTGCCGCACGTATTCCCGCATCATGTTCTCCCGGAGATTGTCAAAGACGCCTGGCTTGGGTTGTGTGCCACTGGGGCGCAGGCAGGGCTTCCTGAGGGTGCAGACCAGGCCATCAGGGTCACGCGAGTAGAATTCGCACAGTTCTCCGGGTCCGCAGTGGGCTTTGCCCCCGGATATGGCGTATGTGCCATTCATGTGCCTCTCAATGGGGTAGTGGTGGAAATGGAGATCGAACACCAAGGAGAGGACATAGCCGCCTAAGCTCCGCAGACACTGGCGCAGAAGAAAGAGGCCGTCCGTCATGCCAGCCAGCTTGAGCTCATCTTCCGCTTCGTGGCGGGTGATGCAACCAAAGAAGAAGGGCAAGTCGGCCGCTGGGTCCTGCATTGTGCTGTCCCTGTCCACACCTCTCTGAAGGAACTTCTCCTGTTCAGCGTCTGGACTCTCAACCTGCTGGAGGAAACAGCAAGAGCACTCGGTCACAAAAGCTCAGCACGTTGTGTCTACCATGCGGGCATCACCCTCTGGCTCTGTGTGGTCCGATGAAGGGCTGATGGGCACACTCTGTTGAAAATACACTCAGAGAGAAGCAGTGCTGGCAGCTACCACTGGGGGCAGCACCACAGAATGGCCCAAAGAGAAGGAATGACCTCACTTTCAGTGTGCCTGCAACACACACACACTTTAAAACTGGCATGGTGGGATGCCAGGGCAGGGGCTTGGAAGGACCTGGCAAGATAAGGAAACCCGACTTCACTGTCTTAGGAGGGACCACCTGGGGGCTGTAAAATGGCCACGCCACAGAGGGCACAGAGACAAAGGAGGGGCCATGAGTTAGGAGACCCTCAGTCTAATGGGGGGGGCAGCAGAGAGGCCCATTAGGTCAACTCTTTACATTTACAGTATATGGCGCTTTCCTCACTACTTTATCTTTTTTCTTTTGTTTTTTTATTTATTTTAATTTTTACTTTATTTTATCTTTTGTTGCTGCTGTTGTTGTTTTCATGGCACCCACAGAGTGAAGACGAATTCTAAGATGTGCTCAAGTCCGAGATCTCATTCAGGATTCCATGGACGGTGCCAAAGCTCACAACTGTTACGCTGGCCGAGCGGCCACTGGGTGCTCACTGGTGTCCTGGACGTCTGGGGTTACAACAAAGTGTGTGAAAACGACACCTGAGTGTGACAAACGAAACACACGGGAAGCAAGGTGGCACAGCACTCAGTGTGACTGGATCACCGACCAGGTGTCTCGAGTTCAAATCAAAAGCTACTCACCTTCTGTGTGAAGTCTGCATGTTCTCCCCATGTTAAGTTAACTGGGTGGGGTGGTGAGTGGGCCCAAGGTGGTCCACGGGGCAGTCCAGGGCTCCGTCCCCCTTTTCAGAAGGAGGTGTAATCCTTTCAGTTACACCCCACAGTCCTGTGCCACACCCATAATGACCACAAAATGAACTGACCACTTCCAAGGCTTTTGTGACCCGCAGCCCAGGACCCTCTCCAGGGTGTCATTCATCTGGACTAAGCCCCCCCCAGGTATCATGTGAAGCCCTGTTGTGTACTGTTACTTGCTGGACTTTTGGGACTTTCTCAGACTGCGGCCCACTTTGTATTTCATTTCAGTGTGGAGCCGAGGGTCCTCAGCCTTCATGAACACAAACGAGGGGCACCTGAAATGAGGCCACTGGGTGTCACACATGAAGGTCACAGGTGAGGAAAAAGGGGGCAGCATGGAGATAAAAAAAAGAATAAAAAAAAAGGTGAAAAACAGGAAATGTGTCACACACCGTGGAAAATCTGATGGCACTGATAAAGAGTGGAACAGATGAATAATAAATAAATAAATAAATAAATAAATAAATAAATAAATAAATAAAAGCTGAACACACAAAAAAAGCGATGAGAGGAGCCGGCCAGTCTTTATAGCGCACCGCACGACGGTCCCCTCCAGCTGCCCCGGGCTCAGCTCCGCCACTCGGCGCTCAAAGCTCACATTCGATAAGAGAGCCTGGCAGGCGGACTGTCCGGCGGAAATCGCCTCCATAGCTCACCAGAGCGACCACCAGGGGGCCTGCTCAGCCTCTCACGGAACACGGGAAAGTACAATTGAGGGGCGATCGCGCTGAATATTACAATAGGCGGGGGTCTCGATCAGCCTTTTAGTGTAACCGGCAAGCAAGGGGGTCTTAGTCTGAGGCCTCAACAAGTAAAATGCCGACAGTGATCGCGCAGCCGAGACGCCTACCGCGGTGACTGGCTCCGGGGCAACTGAGCGCTTTCGGGGTCGTCTATCTCCCTGCCCCAAGACCCTCTGGCCTTGTCTGCTTGATAAAGCGTCTTATGACAGCCACGCTTAATGTCGTTGTATCCAACTCTTTAATAAGCTCCTTCTTCAGCGGCACCGCCGGCAGAGACCCGCGTTCAGCTCATTCGAATTCGGTTTATTTTATATGGCGCCTTTCACCGAGCGCAGCTGCGGAACGCTGTGACAAAAGGAAAACCCAAAAGTTACAAAGTGCGAATTCCCCCAGAAATCCCGCGGCCAGTCTGTCCGTGAAGACCGCAGCTTCTCTTCTTCTGCCCAAACGCGCGCTTTCTTCGGACACCCCGAACAAGTCGGCTCTCTTTTTCATTTTCTTTCCTTTTTGTCATTCTGGTGTCTGTCTGTCTGTCTGTTATATAGTGCCTTTCACATCTATCTATCTATCTATCTATCTATCTATCTATCTATCTATCTATCTATCTATCTATCTATCATATAGTGCCTTTCATCTATCTATCTATCTATCTATCTATCTATCATATAGTGCCTTTCATCTATCTATCTATCTATCTATCGCGTTTTTTTTATCCCCACAGACCGACAGACAAAACAAGACAGGACAATCAGCTAAATTCACGTCCCGTAGCTCGCATTAGACGGCCACACAAACACATCGCGTGGTGCCACTGCTGGACGCCTCGAGTCGGCCTCATATTTGTACAAACAAACAAACAAACAATAAACTGTGGACGGGGTCAAATTCTCGCTGCACCCGATTGTCAAAGTGTTTGCCGTGACGGCCCAAATGAGAAGACGGCGACGAGGACTCCACGGTGGCGCAGTGCTTAGCCTGGCAAACGCGGCACATGAACAAGAGGTGAGCAGGCCACACTACCACCTGCTGTCCCACCTACTCACCCTGCAGTCAGTTGTCCTCCACCAGCCTTTATAGCGCCCAGCAGAGGCACAGAAGGCAGCGCACACAGACATTCGGACCGACTGCTGCGCCACATGTGAGGTGTGCTGAAGGACAAGTGCAATGAGATGGACGGGTTGACGGTGCGAGACGCCCTGATGGTGACATGCAGGCGAGGTGGACATCTCCAGGTCTCTACCATGAGTGACCACCAGAACTGAGGGCACCGATGGGCAGGGGGAGGAGCGGGTCCAGAGCCCAGAAGAGGTCCACAGGCCTGGACGAGTGACTAAACTGGGGACAGCAGGAGTCGAGTCGTCACGGGGGGCTGCGGCTGTCGTAGTTATGCAGGAATCACCTGCAGGAACAAGAGTGGAAAAAAAACTTCAAAGTGCCTCTTGGTTGTGAGGCTTTGGCTGGCGAGGTTAGGCCCGCTCCTCCTGTGTGCCCGCCTGCCCGCCTGCAAAGGTATGTGGGTGTAGATAAGCAAGAAATACGAAAATACGCTTCCTGCCACCGCAATGTGCGAGAGTGTGTGTGTGTGTGCCAGTGTGTGTGAACGTCTGTACAAGCCTGTGTGTGTGTGTGTGTGTTCTACATTCAGGGGTCCTTAGGCCTGTGTTCCTCTACTTGGTGGCACTGTATGAAGTGAGTGACCGCCACCAGGCAGACAGATGACTACTGTAGGTGGCACTTTAATGTCATGCCAAAGGCGCCCTCTGCTGGACGATCTCGGTCCACTGGCTCTGTTCAGCTGCCCATGTTTTCCAGGTGTTTTTTTTATTACGTTTTTCACTTCAGTTAAGAATTTCTTTGCTTTCTCATCGTTTCAGACTCTCAATGTGTCTGGACCACCAGCCGAGTCAGGGGGCACACAATTTTATGTCTGACCCTTTGCAAGTGTAAATCAGCAGCCCCAAAATCACAAAACAACTGAACCCCTTTGACAAAATAATAAATCCATTTACTAAAAGTGCCAAGTCGAGAGCAGCGTGTGTGTCCAGGGCTCTTAAATGACCCTCGGGGTCCCCAATTCAAGGGGCTCACAGGGGCCCTCTGGCCTGTGGCGCACCTGTGCGTGTTTCTCAGTACTGACCCACCATCCATCTTTTACAGCAGGGGCAGCAACCAACCCTGGATGGGACCTCCATGTGGCACGGTGGGCCAAGTGAGACCCTCTATACACACACACACACGGAGCTGAGCTGAGCCTGACGGGGTCTGTGTGGCCCTGACGCTGTCCCTCCCTCCGTACTCAAGAGCACGTGGAGTCGCTAGTGATGGCGGTCAGCCTGTGGTGGGCTCTGTTCTCATTTTATAGTGCCTTGCACTTGTTCAGCTCACATTCCCGTTTCAAGTTGTGCTGGGTTGCCATGACTGGAGTTCAGCCCGGCGGTCGTGGTCTTGCCAGCTGCCATCTCTGTTGAGAGTCTCGGTCCTCGTGTGTGTGTCGTTGTAGTCGTCAACGCCTAAGGGGCCGGGGCCTCCTGACACTGCCTGCGTGGGCCTATGGAGGGTCTCGAACTGAAGGTCCCCATTGGCTCTCATGCTTGTGTTGGTCTCCTCACTTTGTTGATTTGCCGTCTCTGGCTTCGGGAATCTGGGATTGGCCTTTAGTTTTGGCTTTGTTAACTTTATTACGTATATTTAATATACTGCATGTATCTGACAGAGTTTATTATTAGGACCCTAACGCTAAGCCTGCTCCTTGGACTGGGGGTTTCTTAACGGTTCCCTTCTCCCATTTGAGTTGCAGGCCTCGGGCCTACTGGGAGTTTCAGGCCTTTCTTTGAGGTTTGTGGCCTGAAGTTCACAACACCAACAGCCTCAGGGACGGGGAGGGAATAATAATTAGAGGACATGATTGTAGATCTGGACAAAAAGGCGCTATATTACAGTATTTTATAATAAAACTCTAACAGCACAACAATCAAAATAACGACGCCGAAGTCTTTACCAAAGAAACCTGACGACGAAGACTAAATGTGAAATGAGACTGAAGTCGAGAGAAACGGAAAGACAAACAAACAAACAAACAAACAAACAAACAAACAAGTGGGCTCTGAAGAAGGAATTGTTTTGCCTTTTGATGTCCGCAAACTCGGAGGAGGAAGTGACCCCCGGGAATGAACCGTATACCCCGTGACCCCTGACCTCACTCCAGTGATGACCTCTGATGTGGCCTTCAGCAAACTGCTCTGAATGGCGCCGCCCTACTGGAAAAACGAGGCACTGCAGCAGAACACGAGAATCAACCAATCAATCAATCAACCAATAAAAAGGCACGAAACTCCTGCCACCACATTGGAAGAGAAAGCCGACAAGACCACCGGAAACCCTGAAAGTGTGAAACTATCAGAAAACTGAAAACATCCGATAAAAGTGAGCTGGGAATCCACAAAGCGTCTAAAGCCTGTTGTGCTGCCAGCTTGTGGAGATTCGCCCGTCAGTGATGACCAACCCTCTGACTGACCGGCTGACCGACTGGCAGACTGACGTTTGACCCCCCATTCCTGGCCCTCTGAAAGGCGACTGTCAGCACCAAAGACCCCAGTCGTGCCTTCCTCCGTCCCCCAGGTGTGTGTCTTCTTTATGTTTCTTGTATCCTCATTGCGGCTTTCAGAAGCCACAGGCCTTAGGTTCCTCTTCCTCTTCCTCCTCCTCCTCTTTTTCTTCTCGTGCCCGTCTTACCAGATGAAAGTTCTTCCCCTCACAGCCACAGAAGACAACAAGCTGACCGAAGACGTGGCGGAGGCTTTATGGCCGCAGGGCCTTAATGTCAGCAGACAAAGTGAAAGGAGAGGAAGAGGAAGATGTGAAAATCACAGAGCCGGAGTGCGAGGCACGAAGTCAAATCAGGAAACGCGGGGGGAGCCATGAAAGGAGACACCAGCCACGGGACCATCACAAAGACCACCATAACGCCATTGAGCTTTACACACGGTGGGCTCACAAAGTCTTCAGACCCCCCTTCTTCTCCTCAACACTCGAGAATGACAAAGCGAGAGCGAGACTTTATTAACAATGAAAACGTGAACTGTGCCATGGACACTAACATTCGGACCCCCTACTCGTCAGAAGGCCCAGTGGCAGCCCTTCCAGCCGGGCATTTGGGGGTTTTCTGACGTTCTCCTCTGTCACGGCGGGTGGAGGCCATCGGCGGGCGGCGCTTGTCGGGTCACCCCAGAGACGTTCACTTGGGTTCAATTCCGGGCTCTGGCCGGACCCCTCAGGACATTCCCAGGGTTGTCCCCAAGCCAGTCCTGTGTTGTCTCTGCTTTGTGACCCTGCAGCCCACTATGAGCAGCTTTTCATTATGGACATCAAGTGTCCCTCAGCCCTGACCAGACCCCCAGATGATGGATGCCGTCTGACACAATTGATGGTTTCATCAGACCACAGTCTGAGAGTCCTTTAGGTGCCAAGCGGTCACCCGTGTGTCTTCTCTTCTGCCTGGCCACTCCACCCTAACGCCCAGGTCAGGTTCTTCTGGAAGTTTCTCTCCTGTCCTCACAGGCCCTCGGTCTCCTCTCTGTTCCCCTGATTGGTCAGGTGGCCTGTCACAGGCAGAGTCGTGGTTGTTCTGGACGTCTCGTGGAGGTCCCGGTGGTCTTGGGAAACTGCAGCCACCTTCAGAGTCCTGTCCCTGAGCTCCGCAGGCAACCCCTCCAGTCTCGCGGCTTGGTCATTGTCACCTGTGGCACTTTCTGTGTACCTCAGCGATACGCCAGGATGCCCAATGCTGGTGTCGAGGGGCTCTTTCAGTGCAGCTTTTTATTTTTAATTAATTTCTACAAAAGTCTAAACTTCTGCTCTCGCTTTGTCATTTGGTTTGATGAGGAAAAAAAATAAAAACGAATGGCAAGAATTTTAGGAGACGGCAGCAGGAGAACAAACGTACAAAGGTGACGCCAGCCGAGGGCTTCGGACTGTGGAACTGCAGCCTTGGAATAAGCGGGCGCCAAAGCTGAGACTCCTTCTGTGACAAGGAACGTCACCCCGGGGGTCCGCCTGCCGATCGGCTCCCCCTGCCTTGGCGTTTCAAGGTAACTGAAAGCTTTAACATTGTCATCGATAAATGTGACACAAGATCTGTCACCTTCCTATGACAACAGAAAACTGGCAAATGATACTCTGTGTTATTATGGCATCATTGGCATTTACACGAATGTCGGCCCGCATTATCAGACCCGCTTACTCAAAAGACAAACAGCAGACATGTCACCATCTGTCCCCTCATTTAGTGCCTCAGAATTTCATGTGCCTGAAGAAACTGCGGGGCCAACAGAAATGACGTGCGTGTGACGGGCACCTCTGACACACGACACATCCAGACTGGCACTGATGCCCCACTTCATGACATTTCAGAGGCGTCTTGTTTCAGACGTCCCACTCCAAATCTCTGGTTTTTTATCTCATTTTTGTTTTTTTACACTTTTGGTTATTTATTTGTTCTTTTTTTGCTCAGCATATTTTTTTTTTCCATGACGTCTGTGAAAGTGGTGAAATCTCATAGGAAGTGACATGTTTGTGACATTTTGTTCCCCTTGCTTTTCACAACCAAGGCAAACAAATGTGACAGGCCAGCACAAAAATGACAGAATGGGCAGCCTCAGGTACAAACGCAGGAGCCCACCCTGGATGAGAGCGGGACGTCGAGGGGGCGGGGCTGGATGTGGGCGCGGCTAGTGTTCAGTGATTCTCGCCTGGCTGCGGGGCGTCCGAGTGTCACCCTAAGATGAAGGTCACTGACTCAACCCGCTATCTGGAGTTTGTCATTGAGGTGAAGTGCTGTCCACGGCTGGGAGGAGACAGAAGAGCAGCCAATGAGGAACATGGAGTGGCAGATGGACCTTAACCAATTGTCACAAGCGTAGGGCACCGAGTGGACAGCGCGCTCCGTTAATGATTCCGAAATGACAGAAGCCTTTGTTTGCCTGCTTGACGTACTTGTGACAAAAGTGACACACCGTGTGAGTGACGTGTGGCCTGCGGATATGCACACACACGCCATGTGGGTCATTTAAGTCACCGCTTGAGGGTCTCTCAGGCCGAGGTCAGTCAAACGAGTGGAAGTGTCCTGTAAGAGTGACACCGTCAGCCAGTCTGTAATTTCTGTGTCGAGGGAAGGTGAGGTGCAAGTTTGGATTTAACGATCGCATCCGCTGATTAACTGCAGCATTAAGAGTGAGGATAAGACGAGGCCTCAATAGGGGAGTCATTTTAGTAACGTAGCGCATCCCCCCGGCCCCCCAAAAAACTCTGCCTCTGAGAATGTCCGAAGGCCCAGCAGTCAAGGTGGACGGCACATTTTAATAAAGTCCAACCCTGGCCTGCTGATTTGACCTCTCAGATGGATCGTCGTGGGACTAACGGGCCACACTCGGGACCCCCGGACCGCCAGCTCCTAAAGTGCCATAAAGTGCAGCCTGCGGGACTCCAAGTGCCACCTCAGACAAGCTCTGCTCCTCCATGTCGGCTGTGGACGGACGGACGGACGGACGAACTTAACATGCGCGTCTCTACTGACCTCGGCCTGAGAGACCCTCAAGCGGTGACTTAAATGACCCACATGGCGTGTGTGTGCATATCCGCAGGTCACTTTTGTCACAAGTACGTCAAGCAGACGAACAAAGGCTTCTGTCATTTCGGAATCATTAACGGAGCGCGCTGACTCGGGGGGCCGAACATGTAAAAGGCCCGCTGTATTTGATTGGACTTTAATTTTATTTTATTTTACTTTACTTTATTGTATTTCACTTTATTTTATTTTATTTTATTTTATTGTATTTTTAATTTATTGGAGTAATTAGGATCAGAATGGACACCTGCCTGGGGTGTGACGCAGACGTGTTGGTGGCTCTAAGGTGGCCGACTATCCTGATGTCCCGTCAGCACCTGCAGGTGCCCTTCACAGATTTGGGGGTCCAGAACTGCTCTGTCACTTCTGGCTCTTAAATTTAAAAACAAAACACAAAGACCCCATTAGAGAAACAAACAAAGCCCCCCGTGTTGCCGCAAACGCGCCTCCCGTATTCGTTTTAAACAGAATCGCTCCTTTGGTAAAGCAGCCACTTGGCAGCTTGTGATGCCACCACAGCCCACTTGAACGTCTCCATCTGAACCAAGGACTTGAAAGCCGTGTCACATCAGGGCCTGGTGGGACGACAGAAGACCCCCGCCTTGGTCTCTCCACACCAGGGGCCTTCCTGTTGATCCTCCATCAGTGACAATGGCTGCCCCAGCTGCCCCTGCATGTTGCTGTAAAAGGCACTCACTCGGTGACAGCGTCGTCACTTCTGGCCGGTGAGCAGACGTCTCTCTCACCTTCTCGATGTAAACTTCTGACTTTATAAGAAGGAATAAGAAGAGAGAGAGACAAAAAACAGTAAAAATGTGAAGCCAATCCTTCATTTTGTTTTTTGTCACCTCAGGTAACGTTAGGATTGGGGACGGCTGCCATTTTACTTCAGATGACACCCTGACGGCGATGAACGAAGGTAATTTATCTTTTAAATATTCGCCTTTCTTTTTCTTTTTCTCACTGAATCAGATAAGTCGTGGAAAGAGTTGGCGGGTAAAGAATTCCAACTTCAGAAATGGAGTCAGCAGGCCGACATCTGAAACGTTCGACGGTTTCTTTGTGTGGGCGGATTTTGGTGCAGAGCGGCGGTTTTTGTGAAATCTCCGTGAAGAAAGGAAGGTCTTAATAGAGGAGATGAATGATGTGGGAGAAGAAGAAGAACAGAAGAGCACTGAGACAGGACGCCCGAAATTCACCCTGTGAAGTGTGGCAGCCCCCAGACTCGAGGGTCTCGCCCCCCATCTCCATACCTGAGTGAAGCACAAACGTTTGAGGCGGACCCCCAGCTGAGCTGACCGATGCACTGACGGGTCTCCTCTCGTCTGTTTTATTCATTCGGCTCGATTCTAATATCGATTATCTACCCAGAGAGCGCCAGGTGTAGTCGATCGCCAAATTCTCAAAGAGGTTGCCAGTGTGATGAGCTGGCACCTGCTTTGGTGGTTGGCACAGGTCTGCTTATGCCAAGCTGGTAAATCTCTTTGCTGTCAGCAGCTGCCCACACGCAGGGCGCTATAAAGCGGCTCTAATAAAACACAGGAACATTTCCACAATGACACGGCATCAGGCCTCCAGCACGTCCACGAGTGTCCCGCAGGGTGGACCCCCCAACCTCACTGAACATTAGAGCAGTCATGGCGAGGACAGACCCCTCCGCCCAATGAGCTCATCCCTCCCTCTCCCCCCGGGCCGAGATCTGAGGGTCCCTAATGTCCTCCTGCCCACTCGGTCACTTGTCCTGTGGGTCTTTCCTTGAAGAAAGACGTTTGTGTGAAATCTGCCCCTAAGGTCCCAGCTGTGCCCTCGTCTTCTTGCTGCTGAGATCTTCTCCTTCAGCTGTGTCACCTCGTAATGTCCAACTGAGAGGCCTCAGCTCCTTCAGTCTCCCCTCGCAGCAGTGCGGACCCCCAGACTTTATGTGAACCCGGCAGCCCAATTTGGGACGCTGCCAGCCAGGGGTCAGATGTGGACACGGGTGGAGGTCCACTTGGCATGAGACGGGAGCTTCTTTATGCCGTTCACCAATAGCATTGACACGGCCACCACGGGGAACATCGATGG
The DNA here is from genome assembly GCA_026402145.1 of Polypterus bichir lapradei. Classification (NCBI taxonomy): domain Eukaryota; kingdom Metazoa; phylum Chordata; class Cladistia; order Polypteriformes; family Polypteridae; genus Polypterus; species Polypterus bichir. The sequence goes on along the minus strand of JANRMT010062789.1, from coordinate 7,543,487 downwards.
GGGGCACAAAATGACAGCCCACAGCATAAGTAATAATCAGACAAGACTAACAACAATAACCCGGAGACTGGCGTGGCGTACAAGACACAAAAACTACAAGGAAACGGGCCGGCGGCACAGAGCACGGGCATCTCTCAGGTGGGCTTACCTTAAAGTGGGCACTCAGAGACCTCCTCACATTCGCTCCTCTCACGCCAACTATGTTCTCTCGCGCTTGTGTGTCATCGGAAACATTCTGACGCTGGGCATCGATTGGACGGTGAGATTGCAATCTGTGCATACATTAACACGGGCGCAGTAAACAAGCATTGTGGGTAAATGTTTAAGGGCGTCGCTTTGAGTGAGTCTGTGATTATTTTATGCTAATCAGTTTATTTCACACACCTATATGTGACTGAGAGTGGGACTGGAGTGCCACCGTCACTGTAAGCTGGCAGTGCCAGGCTTGGTTGGTCATTGTCTGTGCCGCTTCTTACACTTAAGGTTTGCAGATTCAAACTTTTTAGAGAGAAATAAAATAAAGTATTAAAAAAAAGGATAAAAGGAAGCCCACCCAGATTTTCTGAAATGTCATCTCTCAACCACATATTTTTCCGAGAGGCTCTTGAAGTTCTGAAATTATCAAACCGCAGCTTTGCTTCAAACCGATCCCACCAGCCTGTCTCCTGTCTGCTGTCCTCGGGTTCTGACCAGCGGAGATGCCAGTCACCTACAAGTGCCAGCCATCGTGAGCTGATGAGTTCACCAACGTCCTGCGCCGTCGACATCTGCTGACCGCCAGTCAGCATGCAGCGGGTATTCTCAGCTGTCTTTTAGGTCACATTATTCATTTTACAGGCTTGTGATTGGCATTGGTATGAAGCTGATGTCAGATCTGAACTGGCAGCAAAACTAATTTTAACTGTCAATTTAAGAAAATAATCAGCCAAGAAGTTAAGAGTGCAGACTGGCAGGAGCAACGTGTGGACAGCAGCGCCACTGCCTGCTGGGCACTTGAACTCACTGCCACCTCCATGACTGCTCCTTGGCAGTGCTCCAGAGCTGGCCAGTTCATTAGGTGGGCACCATCACCCATAAACCCAAGGGGCCCCATTACGAAAGTTAAGGGGCATGCACTCCGCACCCTAAGGGGCACCATTTATGAAACACATGCTCTGGAATCCCCCCACTTGGGAGGGTGCTATTTACATAACTCAAGGGGTGGGCACTGCAGACACTGCCCATGCTTCTCCACAGATGGGGCCTGTGCCTACTGTGCCAGGATGATCGGGGGATCTTGTCATTTGCCATCTACCCCACCCTGTACTGTGTCCACAAATGAATTCCTCCTCTGGTTTGGTGACACCTGACCATCCAAGCCCATCTTTACCTAACTCTGTCCATCCTGCACCCCACCATGCGGCCCCACTCACTCCGGACAGGATGCCATCCCACCACAGACAGTGAGTTTAGTATTCCTGAAATATAAACCTACAGTGTCATCAGTCCTGTGTAAAGCGTGCCAAGGGGGGCACTGTGCAGGAACACGTCAGCTGGTGTCATTTTGAGGACCCTTCACTGAGAGCATCGCGTTCTGCCGGCGCCTCAAATGTTTGATGGCACCGTAAAGAGACTTCTGAGTGCAAATGAGAGGAGACCACGGCCGATGCCTTCTGGGAGTCCCATTTAGCCTGTCCTGGGCCGCGTGGATGGGGGGGGGGGGGAACCCTGCCAGCGGGGGGGTGGAGGCGGGTGGTCTTGTCACAAAAGAGGATCAGGAAAGGGGGAGTCGAGATGAGATCAGCTTCAATATACTCGGCGACGTGGAGATGTGGCAACAAATGAGAGGCCTGGCACACGTTCATCAGAATGAAGATGCCAAGAGGGTGGCAGAGTGGACTGGAGAGAAGAAGGTGAAGGACCCAAAAGGACTGAACTGAGAAAATCAGCAAGGATGGAGCTCATGTGTTTGGGAATTCTAACAGTAGAAATATACAGACAAAAGAATAATAATAATAATAATAATAATAATAATAATAATAATAATAATAATAA
>JANRMT010062789.1:7516187-7541443 GCA_026402145.1 Polypterus bichir lapradei | reverse complement strand
AATAATAATAATAATAATAATAATAATAATAATAATAATAATAATAACAATAACCTGCTCACTTACACGCGCTTAGAACTTAGAAAAGCTTTTCACTGGCAGGTTTAGTGTGCCTAACCACCACTGGCCACTGAGGTCACCGTGAGCGGCTGCTGAAAATGCAGGTTTGTGTGCGGGCACCACGGTCACAAATCACCAACAACACTGGGCGCTTTATCACAAAAAATATTTCTATATTTATATATATATATGTTTGTATGTGTGTGTGTGTGTGTGTTACATACGTATCTCGTTTAAGTGTGTAGCGCAGAGTCGCATTCATAGAGCAGAAGGTGCGCGTGCGCGGTGTTCCGCCCTTGTGCTCCTGCCCTGTGCCCGATGCTGTCCCTGTCGGCTCCCGCACCGGCGCCTCTGTCGGTTTGGTCTTCTGCGTGTCTGTCGTTCAGTGAGTCGACTTCTTTGCAGCCCAAGACCGTTAACTGTTGTCCTCACGTAAGGCCAGCTAGGCAGCGGCTCGGACAGCACAACAGAGGCGGGCGCCGTCTAAGCCGTGACGGTCACCTCCGTGATTCTCGATTTGCACAGAAATTCGTAGACTTGCTGACTCACAGCCACGTGATTTTGTTTCTTTTTTCATTCCAAATGTTTACTAAGGAGAATATAAGAAAACAAAAATCCATAAAATGTTCCAGTTTATGTAATCTTGACCGCAATTGTAGTTGCTTCTCCACTCAGAATTTCCAACATTCTGATGCGCGTCTTTAAATGTATTGATGATTTGTAGATAACGGCAGGTTTTTAAAAGTATCCAAGTTGAAAACGGGAAGGCCGATCCACTTTAAGGGCTGAAGTTTTATAAAATACGACCATCGAACTAAAAGAGGCGCAGCCGCCACGAGGACATCAATGGGACACTCAGCGGGCGCCGCTCGCTAGCCGGTCGTGGTCGGTCCACTTTCAACGGGAATGCGTGAAATACCGACATCGAATAAATACGTACATAAATACAAACAAACAAACAAACAAACAAACAAACAAATACAAAGGCGGAGCAGCTGCACATCATTCACGAGTACAGGACTCGGTTGTACTTGAGCGCTTTCTTTCTTTCTTTCTTTCTTTCTTTCTTTCTTTCTTTCTTTCTTTCTTTCTTTCTAGTCTAAGTACTTAACATACTTTTATGCTATGCACTTTGTACTGTTTTTTACTCTACTATAGCCATCACACGATGCATAGGATAACGATAACTTTGAAAGGCGCTATATGCTATTGCTTTATGTATTTACATGTATTAATTAGAATCAGAATCGGATGTATTGGTGTCGAGGGAGAATTAACCCCGTTTGTGTAATGTGGATTATGAAAGGTGGTACATGTCGTTTCTTTCTCTTTCTTTCTTATTTTGGGGTGCCTGGAGGTCCACACTTGGAGGTCCACACCTGGAGGCCCCTGCACCTTTATTATTATTATTATTATTTATTTTTTTGCAGTCGTGATGTGCTGGCAGATTTGTGACACATTTGGGCTCCTTTTGGTGTCCCCAGTCGTAAGAGCCATGCAGGGCCACAGTGAAGTGCAGACGCGGGGTCGGCTGCCAAGCGAGGAGCCAACATGAAGGAGACCACCAGGCTGTGTCCGTGAGGACCTGCTGTGTCAAGAGAAATATATGGAATTGTTACATAAAGATATAAAAAATAAACTAGAAATATTTAAAAGAATGAAAATGCTTTGCATTCAAAGTACGTATATTTAGTGCAAGCGCTGAATTCTGCTTTGTAGATTACGTGCACTGATTTGACTGAAAGTGTCCTTCGTGTGACTGCTGATGACCACGCGACACGTCTCGGGTGCCACGACTTGTCATGGGCATGAAGGGGGCTATAAGACATGAAGGTGGCTGTGTGTCCCTTCCGACATGCATGTGCTCATCAACACGTAACACGTCACCAGCTCTCTGACAGCGCGTGTTCAGCGACGGCTATGAAAGGCGCTATATAATCAGAAGACATGAGAGGTGCTGCTGCCGTTAATGGATACGCAGTGTGAACGAAAGGCGCTATATAAACGACCGGGGACAGAATCCACTAAGCGCCTCACACACGGGTGCCATGACAGTGACAGATACGAAAAACCGAGCGAGGAGCGGTACACGAAAGGCGCTATAGGACAGATTTATGGGTCCTTACTGTGCCGTGTGCAGAAGCGCCTGACCCCACAACTCGGCAGTTCTCAGTGGGCTCTGCTCAGTTCGCTGCTCCTCCATGCCCACCATGCCCACCATTTCAGAGATTCAAACTCCCAGAGATGGCTAATACTTGGTCATCATCATCATCATCATCATCACCACCACCACAGCTGTCACAGTTCCACTGCGCGCCATCCGTGGGGTCCGCTGAGCCAAACACAGGAGGTCGTAATGACTTTACGAGCCGCGAACTCCTTTAACTTTTTCATTCCAATGTCAACTTGGCAGACATTAATACTAAAGCAACAACCACGTGACCACCGCAGACCCCCCCCCCCCGCGGGGGGGGGGGGGGTGCGGCGGTGGGGGGGAGGCGCGGCCCCGTCCGGCACATCTAAAAGGGGGTCCACCATTACTGTTTCTCTCACTAGTTCTCTGCTGCCCTCTGCTGGATGAGGGGACTGTGAATTTTGCCCCCCAGGTGTACCTGTTGATGGGCTCCCCCCTTAAATACATTTCACCAGTCCCACTAATTATGATTGATGTACTTTCTTGTGGCCCCCCTAAAATTAATTTCTGGCTGCACCGCTGATTCAGCCCCCTGGTGGAAGCCCACCATAGGCTCCTTACTGCTTGTTACCAATGTGAGGGCAACTCGGGGGTGATGGCATATTAAACATTAAAACAGCCCCCCAGTCCAAACCCCAATACTAACAGAAGTGGTGGTGCCATCAGCACCTGGCAGTGCCACACAGGGAGGAGGAAATGAAAGCAAAGAACGGAAAAGTTCAAAGGAACTGGAAGTCATCAAAGGGGGTCTGCCAATGAAGGATTTAACTACAGCAGCAGCAGCAGAGTGCCAGTGGGTGACATGCCCCTCACAGCATGCCAGCCAGCCCTTCCGTCCTGAGCCCACTTTCAGGTACCACTTGTCTGCCCGAGCACAAAGGCGCTATATGGTCTCTGCTTCAGGCCCCCATTTTCATGTTTTGCTCGCCGTCACCAGTCCCCCCCACCCCCCTCAGCACAGGAAGCTGCTCAAAGCCACAGCTGCACATGTGTCACCAGGCAGCACAGTTCACAGGTGACGTCACACAGCGAGGCGTTTGTCCCATTTGACAGAAAAGCAACTGAGTTTGTGGAAAAAAAAAAGCGCAAAGCGAATTTGAGTGTTGATGTGGCGGCGGTGGCGGTGGCGGCCTCAACAGTCGAGAAGATGGCGGACTGGCACTGAGTGGGTGAGGTCCAACAGCTCCCCCCGGCTATAAATGAACGGAGATGGATTCCTGGTGTCTAAAGTCCCCTGAGCAGAGGCCAACAATGAGACCTGAGACTTACGTGGGGGTCCTGCCAGTGCTGTGCTGCAACACAAGGGGGCGCCAGCTACTCCAACCATGGTGACTCGCCCCCAAGCCTCATTCAGATTCTAACACGCCAGCGGTGCCATCTTGGCCACAGTATGTTTACGTTCTTAGAGATGAGTGTCACGCTTGTCACTTTAATAAAATGACATTCTGGACGCCATCTTCACTTCACTTTTTTAAGGTCTGAAGGCCGGCTGTGCCCTGTACTGGCATGAATGGGCCAGTCCAGTTTCACTCCGAAAGGCACTATATAGAGGTGCTGGTCTGCAGGTAACGTCGATCAGCTGATATGTCATCGAGCCACAGGTCACCTCAGAGCTCAGGGCTGCTGGTCACATCAAGGCCTAAGCCCACCGGGCGCTATATAAAACACAATGGAGGTGACCGTGGTGGGCATTCAGGCTGCACTTTGATGTCTTTAGCTGGAATTCCATCCTGGCATCAAATCCCACGGCCTTCTCTGCGGAGCTGGCCTGCTGTTTCTGCTGCCCCCAAATTATCACCCAAAACTGGCCCTGTGTGTGCCCCCTGCCCGGGGCTGCTTCAGTCCTTGAACTTGAACCCACTCTGCCCCCTCACCATCCTGAATTGAGTTACGTGGATATGATACGTGATGTCACAGAGAAAACCTGTGATGATGATGATGATGATGATTAAGGGTCTCACATGTGCCATCCCACCCATCGTCTGCACCTGCTTGTGTGGAACTGAAGGGCACGAGGCAGGAGCCCGACCTGACTGGGACCCCTAAACTTCTTCAGAGCAGAGAAATTCACTGGCGTCAATCCAGAGAACAACTTGGGGGGCATCAGAACGTGAGGACAACATGTGAGGAAGGCACCCTGGGGTCCAAGTGCCGGGGGGCAGCAGCAGACCACCAGGCCACTCACACGGTCATTAATGCATTTACGTTTATTTGGATTCACCAACAAGATGTTTTGATCCAAAGCAACTTACAAAGGAGGTCAACGTAATGGAGTCAGGCAACATGATGGGGGGGGGGGGGCGTTTGGGAACAAGTGTGACAGCACAAGGTGACAACATCGATCATCAGCAGTGAGGAGGTCAGAGCGACTCGTTACAGGAACCTAAGACAAAGGAACAAGAGGGTCTTCAAAGGCTTCATTGGCACACTGAGGGGGTCCACATGGAGGGGACTGCAGTTGAATAGCAGGCTGAGGTGGCATCACCAGATGGCATTCATCAGCGGACCTCAGTGGTCCTCACCGGTGTCCCCACATGTACAGGTGGTAGGCCATTGGCTACTCTGGAGGTGGGCACCAAGGACCTGAACTTCATGTGTGCCACCTCAGGGAGCCAGTGCAGTGATCTGAAGAGAGGAGTGACGTGTGCCCACCTCACTGCTTGAACAGCGACGTGCCACTGCATGTTAAATCATCTACGGTGGCTTGGTGGCACACGGCGGTGGCCCTGCCAGCACAGAGTCCCACTAGTCCAGACGTGACAGGGCAGGAGTTGTGCCATGTAGTCCATCAGATACAGGCTGAGTGACCTACAAGACCGAGTGGACCCTGAGGGGCAGTTGGTCATCCATCACCACCCCAAAACCATGTCCTGACCAGGTGGGTGTTGGCGATTGTGAGCCAAGATGGACACTGGTGGGCTGCTGAATTGACAGCTGAGCTGCAATGACAAGAAGGTCCATCTTTGCCAGGCTGAGCTGGTGACGGTGCTCCTTCATGCAGATGGCAGCGTCAGTGAGCCACGCAGGAGCTCATGGGGACTGGACATTTATTACGGGGTCACGGGTCACAGGCTCGCGGTCTTATTGAACCTCCTATCAGGACACCCGACGTTCACTGAGTGGGAGATACGACACTGGGCTGGCCGGAGTGGTCAGAATGACCTGACTGTCCTTTTATGAAGAGCTGGATGGCACAAGATGACGAGGTGACAAACGATGAGAAAGGCAAATGAGATCGTCACTTCAGAGTAGCGGCCATCGGCACGAAGGGAGAAAACAACAGCAGTTCGGGGGGAGCGATGACTAGCGGGGGCTGCCAGAGCAGCATAGGGGCGGGTACAACACAAGGTGGGCAGAGGGTCATTTAGCCAGGCTAAGCCCTCCAAAGATCATGTCAAGCCCCCCACCCTCGATGTTGGGTTTACTGTTACCTGTTGGACTTTGGGGTCTCTAGCATGGCATGTGCCACCCAGTACTTCAGATGTCCTTCTCACCATTTAGGTCTGGCGTCGGACCTGACGATGGGGGAATGGGGGGCCAGAACCACCAAATTAAGGGGCGTTGATAGAGTAGTAACAAGAAGGAGGGGTCCTCGCACACGATTGGCAGGAGTAATGGAAGTGAAGCCCCCCGTAACACGTGACGTCTTGGTTTCGTGTACCTTGAACACTCGGGGGCCTGCTGCCTGCTGGAGCTCCAGCCACGTTCGCATGTCCCACTATTGCACTTCCAGCAGATCCCCCTTTTGCACTGGCGGACCCCGTGGATTAGAACATTAGGACAAATGTGACGAGAAATCAATCAGGAACAAAACCCACGCTGTTGATCTCGAGGCCATCCATTTTCTTACCCGCCTATACAGGGCAGCGGCAGCCAATCCAAGCCACAATCATCAGCCGCAGGGGAGGAGCAACACTTGGGCGGGGCCGCCAGTCCGTCACGCCCACACTGACAGACAAACCCACCGAACCGGCAAGTCTTTGGACCGTCAGAGCAAAGCAACGTCTCACATAAAATACACCAACGTCCCGAATGTGTGCAAACGTCAGACACACAAAACATGCAAAGACCCCATGAGCCCCTCGGCGTACCCCTCAGTCCTCTGTGAAGACTCAGCGGCAGCGCTCTGCTCCAGTCCACTGCACAGAAACGAGGACAACGGGGACGAGAAGAGGCCATCGAGCCCAGCAAGCGCGTCCCTCCTGTTCAGTAAGATTGTCCACAATGACACCAAGGCGAGACCTGAGAGTCCATGAAGGCCTCCTGCCCACCGCACCACCTGCTCTCTTCTTGTGTCAGACTTTTCTTCTCGTATTTACTGATAGCCCTTATTTGTGAGTCAATAAAATGGACGTGTGAAAGACCCTATGAAGGCACAAATATTAAATTGAACCCGTTAACCGAAGCCCCTCGCCACGTTCACCATTTCAGGCTGCCATGTTGGCACAGCTGGAGTTCCTAACACTGGACAAGAGGCCCAGAGCTCCTCCATTGACCTGAGCACAGAGCTAGATGTGTCTGTAGAACAGCAGGAGACTGAAGGACGCCCCGATGCCAGCCCAGACCCGCTGGCATACAGACTGCAATGCTGGAAAGAACTGGAATGTGGCATTTGGGTTCTACCCCCAAGTGGACACCCATGGCTCCAGCCAATGCCCAAGCACACGGGCGCAATCACACACAAACGAGCTTCATGTGGTAAACGCGTCCCTTTACTTCTACTAAGTGACATCCGGCTTTTCATCCTGCCATGTCTGCTCACCTCTGTATGCCCACAAGTCACCATAAGACAAAGGGGCGCCAGGCCACAAGTGCGCTTATCGCTCTCTTTGCTGAACTTTATCTTTGTTTTTTTGTAGACCGTTTTGTAGATCAATGCACACGCACACCACACACGAGGACTGAAGTGGGACCACTTGGTATCTTTGCATGCTGAACGGGCACTTTTACAAATGCCAAGTGCTGTGGGTATTTTATGTGCCCAAACATTTATGGACACCTGACTGGGCAGCGCGTTCTCAAATATGGAGCTGCTCAACCTACAATGGCCTCCACTCTCTGATAGTCTGTGGGAGTCTAGGCCATTTGTGAGGTCAGGTACTGGTTCTGGACCAGTAGACCAGGCGGACCATCGGCTCTCCAGTTCATCCCAAGGGTGCTCAGTCATGCTGGGACACAAAAGGACCTTCCTCAGGCTAGAAGGGCACAGAGTCGGAAGCACACAAGGGTCTAAAATGGCTCTGCAGGCCCCTTCACTGGAGCCAAACCCCTCCATGACCCTCCTCTTGACCCGACACTATGTGATCTGTAAGGTGACGTCCTCCTGGCCTGCGACAAACTCAGATCGGTCCGTCACAATGCCAGTAAGGAAGTGTGACTTGTCACTCCAGACAGCACATTTCCAAGACTCCAGGCCACCGCTTAGCATTGTGTGTCGTGAGCTTAGGCTTGGCCATGGAAGGCCATTTCATGAAGCTCAATGCCTGCAGAGGAAGTCTGGAGCTTCATGGTGAGGGATGCCACAGAGGAGAGGCCATTTCTACACATTTCAGGACTCGGTGGCCCTACTCTGGGAGTTTGTGTGGTCTACTGCTGGATGGCTGAGCTGCTGTTGCTCCTCAAACGTCCAGCTCACTGTAATCGCACTTCCAGTTGACCGGGAGGATCCAGCAGAGTGGAATGTTCACGTACTGGATGGTCTAAGGTCCCTGTCCTCTCCTACAGGCATGAGCTGTGGGTAATGAGATCACAGGTACAAATGGCAGCAATGAGGTGTCACAGGGTCTCTGGGCTGGCACTCCATGACAGGGCGAGGGGCTCAGAACAGAGTGGATGCTCCTCCAGATGGAATGGAGACAGTTGAGGTGCTTTGGGCATGTCATAAGGATGCCCACCCAGATGGTACTCCCTAAGACTGTTCTGGGTACATCCCACCGGGCAGAGACCATTGGGCAGACCCAAGACACCCTGGAGGGATTGTATGTCTCAGCTGACTTGGGGAATTCCCCAGGAAAAGCTGGAATCTGTAGTTGGGGAGAAGGAAGTCAGGGCTGCCCTGCTGCTGCTGCCACAACTCCCACCAGAAAAAGCAGCTTCAGAAAATCAGATGAGACTTGTGGCAAAGCTGGCATCCTGTGCCACGTTTCAAGTCACTGAGCTCTTCAGTCTCTCAGTGGAGGCTGCATGGCTTTGTGCCCCTGAACTCAGTCATTTGGAGGGGCGTCCACATAAAAAGACAAGTTTGAGTCCAAAGCCCAATAATCAGTGCAGAGACATCAAGGCCTAAAGCTTCTACAGCAGGAGGACCCCAGAGCTGGTGAAGAGAGGGGCACGTGATGTCTCCACGGAAAAGCAGCAATGGAAGGAGCAGCTCAAACACCAAGTGGCGGACTGTCCCACAATCTTGGGACAGATACTGTGATGGCACCATCCTGCCTTAAGATTTAATTAGGGATGGAGGCCAATATGGTGGTCTTAATGACCTGGTGGTGGTGTGGGGGCCAAACAAGTCAGCAGTACATTGAGGGGTCCCACCATTTCAGGCTTTAAAGAGTGAATGACGTATTTGAAACTGAACTGGTTACTGTGAGTGGAGTTTCGTGACTTCTCTTTCTCGTGCCCAATCTGTGCCAACTGCAAAAATAAAGACCACCTGACACCCACCCGCGTGCGCCACCTTCTGCAGATCAGGACCTGATTAGATTGCCTCGAGATCGTTTGACACTGAGATGACTGAGTTGATGTGCTCGATTATAACGTCGTTTCGCTTTTGAGAGCCTCGCCGTACTTTTAGGGTGTCAGACACATGAAGCCCCCCCTTACGCATTGAAACACATCCTCAAACGGGGTATCCACCTTGGACCCCCAAGTCTTTATCCTGTCTCGTCGCAGGGCTACCAAACAAGATGACCTGAGATTTCATTTTAACTTCATTGGAGGAGATGACTTGACAAGCAGCCTTTTGTCTCCCCCAAGCCGCCAATGAAGGGGGTCTCCATTCGTCAGCTCGTCCTCAGAGCCAGCGTGTCGCATTATTAGGGCCATATCAGTGCTGGTGCCAGGCAAGAAGCAGAACCAGAACCAGGATGGGTCGCCAGCGTAGGGCACATGACAGTTTAGAGTCACCCGGAGTGGTGGCCCTGAGGCTAAGGACCTGTGCCCGTATCCACAAGGGTGCCAGTTCAAAACCCCATAACTGGCAAAGGAGATCCTACTGTGCTGGGCCCTTAACCAGGGGTGCCGTACAATGGCTGAAAACAAACAAATTACTAATACAAGAAATAAAGAACAAAAAAAATAACCTGCATGTTTTAAAGACGTGGGAGGCTGCTGAGGACACCTGCTGAGGACACCTGCTGAGGACACCTGCTGATCTTCCACAGTCCTGCTGCCTCCATTGCTGATGACAACAACTGCAGGCCATTGAGACCCAAACTGGCCTGCGAGACGAGCCACAAAACGGGCCCGTTGGCCTAATAGTCAGCGTGGCTCCATACACTCATGAAACTCAAGAGATGCTCTTCAGAGTGACACCATTTTGGGTTCTGTAAAGGACCACCCACAGGAAGACCCTCGTGTTTAGATCCATGACAAGCTCGCTGCACACCATCACACAGCCTGAGCTCAGGTCTTCTCCATTTCTCATGTCCTGCTAGGTCACCTACCAGACATCAGAGATTTCAGGGACCTCCTCAAAGCCCAAAGACCCCCGTCCCCCCATTTCATATGTAAAGACCCCATGGCAGACTGAGATGGTTCTTAGTCCAGCAATGGCTCAGCCAGGAGCCACAGGACCCAGTAAAGTGCCTCTTTTGATCAAATCCCAGCGGGCACATGTGTGTGAAGGTTGCGTGTTCTCTCCTTGTTATCCTGGACTGGTGACCCCCCTCACGTCTAAGATGGGGTTGGTGACCCTTTAAAGCAGACGGCAGACTTTCATTTTGTTCTACACGCTCAACTTTTTCTTAAGTATGGCACGGAGTCCTGCGTGTGGGTGGATATTTCTGAGAGGTCACCCCGGCAGTCTCAGTGGCCGTCAGGTGCCAGAGCTGAGTGCCAAGGAGCCGCCTACCCACGCTGACAACCTTTTCAGAGGAAGGAGCCACGCTCCAGTGTGAGGGGCCCCAGCATGGTGCCTGACCCACTTTTGCTTCCCGTCACTTGGCAGACCCAGCAACATGGGAAACATCAGCCTGGCACTCGTGACTTGTTGTCATCGGTCGCCACCACGAATCAGATAGCCATCTGCAGCAGGCTGGCCGACACCTCGATTGGGATGAAGATTACAGCCTCCATTGTTCTGTTTGTGTCTGATATGAGAAGCCAGCGAGCGGTCAGGCGCTGCCAATGGGCCCTGCTAAAATGTGGTGGCATCCAGGGGTGGCTTCTTGGGTGACGCTGGTCAAGCAGGTATCACCCTGGCACAAGCAGGGTGATTAAAGAGGGAGAGAGAAATTTATTGATGGGGGGCTCATGATGGCAGACGGCAGGACACTCATTGAGTCACTTCAGGACATTTCTTTGAAAGCCGTCGCAATGGGCCCCCCCGGCTGTTTTGTTTAAACCAGGGCCCCCCCGCACACCTTTGTTTTGAACTCTTTTATTATCGCTTGTTAATATTGTTACTTCTCTTTATTCTTTTATGTATTTTTGCTCAGTTGTATTTCTTTTTTATTTTCTACTAGCAAAATACCCGCGCTTCGCAGCGGTGAAGTACTGCCTTAAAATTTTTATTAAGAAGAAAATTAAACCTTTTTAAACTGAGGGAAAATATACCAATAACTATTTGTTAAGGATCTCTTTGTATGCCACGTTGTCAGTTCGGCCCTCCAGTTGTAATATGACCAAGCTGTGCGCTGAGCTTACTCTTGAGCATGTAACGTACAGTTGGCCATGTGAACAGTAATCTTGTTTCAAATCTCACAGCTTGGATTGCTGCTGTCATAATCGGTTTGAGTTTCATGGTTTGTTTCAGTTACGACAGTATTTGTAGGACTTGTGTTGAAGAGACATTCGGCATCTGTCAAGCGTTGTAAGTATACAACCAGTTTCATTGATAACTTCACATCCAGCTTTTGAGAGTTTAAACATTCATAAACATCAAAGTGTCCACTACTGAAATCGTCACCTGTGAATCTAAGATGTTTAAGAGGCATTGGTGGTTGTCCTAAGGTGTAAAATATTTGGCCATTTCGGTACACTTAAGCATTTCACTCTTCTAGTGCTCCTGTGTAGTATAATTATCTCCTGTACCGTCATCAGTCCACACCTTGAACCTGTCCCAGTCATTCAATACATAAGACACAATGTTCCTCCGGATATCAAGAGTGAGCCTGATATGGCCGTGTAATATGTAACAAAGAGAATGGAAAAGGTAGGTGCCATCTCCGGGCATGGAAACCACTCGGTAAGTGACAGTTCTTTGATCGATGGTGATCACCTCGATAGACATGGTAATGGGGGTACGGTTGGAATGAGAAAGGAAATGGGTACCTGAACAATGTAAAGTAAGTCTAAAATACCTACACAATAACTATAATCGTAATAAATGAACAATAAAACAGCGGAGAAGCCGTGGATTAAATAAAAAGGCTGTAGTTATCAGCAGGGAGACGTGAATACCGTGGCGAAGCAAGGAAGGGAATGTAGAGACTGGAGCGACAGACGGCCTTATATAGGCAGGCAGCCAACAACGTGGGAGGCGTTGGGATGGGGGACCCAACGGCGCCTCACACGGTGACCGAGCTGCAGGCTATGGACGTATATATGTACGTAAGTAGGATTCAGTTAGCGTTGGGAACCCGCGTACCAAATTTCTTGAAGATGGGCCCATAAGTGACAAAGACCGTTGAAAAGTTCAATATGGCAGCCGACAGTGGCATCATACCACCAAAATAAGTACCAAATTTCAGCCTTCTACCTATGAATAAGAAAGTTCAACATGGCGGACGTTGTTGACCGTTACGCGTAGAATTTTGAAATGAAACCTGCTTAACTTTTGTAAGTGAGCTGTAAGGAATGGGCCTACCAAATTTCAGCCTTCTACCTACACGGGAAGTTGGAGAATTAGTGACATTGTAAACTTCAATATGGCGGCCGACAGTGGCATCATACCACTGAAATAAGTACGTACATCGGTTTTGGTTAGCGCAGGGAAGCCACCTACCAAATTTCGTGAAGATGGGGCCATAAATAAGAAAATTCAACATGGTGGACGTTGTCGACCGTTATCGACCGTTATGACCGTTACGTGTAGAATTTCGAAATGAAACCTGTTTAACTTTTGTAAGTAAGCTGTAAGGAATGAGCCTGCCAAATTTCAGCCTTCTACCTACACGGGAAGTTGGAGAATTAGTGATATTGGAAAGTTCAATATGGCGGCCAACAGTGGCGTCATACCATCAAAATAAGTACGTGCATCGGTTTCGGTTAGTGCAAGGAAGCCGCCTACCAAATTTCGTGAAGATGGGGCCATAAATAAGAAAGTTCAACATGGCGGACATTGTCGACCGTTATCGACCGTTATGACCGTTACATGTAGAATTTCGAAATGAAACCTGCTTAACTTTTGTAAGTGAGCTGTAAGGAATAAGCCTGCCAAATTTCAGCCTTCTACCTACACAGGAAGTTGGAGAATTAGTGATGAGTCAGTCAGTGAGTGAGTGAGTGAGTGAGTGAGGGCTTTGCCTTTTATTAGTATAGATGTGTGCTTTGTGGGTGGTTCCCCAAGAGGCGGGGCCACCTGTCAGTCTCCCTGCAGGCTCCGCCCCTGTCCTCTTAAGGCCGATGGGCTCCTTGAATGCGCTTGTGGCATCGGTGGGCTCTCCTGTGGTGTTTGATGATTGATTTTGTATTTACTGGACGTTTAGACCCCCGTGGTGTCTTTGACTTTGTGTGTTTTGGGATTTGCTGGCCTTGGATTGCCGTTGATGCTTCAGGTGACTCTTTCTGCGTTCTTTGCTCTTTGTTTCGGAGCATTTTTGTGAAAAGCAAATGTCTGATTGACAAAGACTCTTCATTGGCCCTCATTGAACGGATCCTTTCACTTGTGGGGCTCCCTGTAAGAGTCTGTGGGACGTTTGTGCTTAGGGACTCCAGTTCAGGACGCTGGCCTTGTAAGTCCTTCTCCGTTCAAGTCTCCCATCCTAATTCACACCAAAGTATGTGGGTGAGCCCCCTGCCCAGGTAACAGTGTTGTTAAGAGGGGTTTAAAACCAGCACCCAGCCAGCCACGCCATCTCAAACCCTGGCAGGGCAGGAGAATGACAAGTTCAGTGACGTTAAATGTGACATGACAGCTTAGCCATGTAAGATCACAGAGCGAAGACCCCCGAGTGCTGAAGAGCATAAAAACAGCCTGCCCACCGCGCATGTGACGTCACCGAGAACGGAATTCTGAACATCAGCAGAAGAGCCGAGACAAAGGCGTCTGCTGAATAATAAAAAGAATAAGTAGAGGGCAGCAGGAGCCTCGTGAAAGGCTGAGCCAGAGGTCACATGGAGTGACGAATCTCACTGCACCACCCGGCACCCTGATGGACCAGCCAGGGTTTGGCAGAGCCTCAGAGGACACCACCATCTGCACTGCATTGTGCCCACTGTAACGTTTGCTGGAGAAGAGATAATGGCAGGGTGTGTGCCTGGCGGCCATGGCTCTGGTGAAGGGTACTGGTAAAGGACCTTTGTGTCCCACAAAGACAACTGCCCTGACCTCAACCCAATGGGAATGAACTGGAAAGTCAATTGTGAGCCAACATCAGTTGCAGCTGACCTCACAGATGGGCACAAACGCCCACAGAGACACTCCAGACTCCACCCCATGTTAATGCCTGCGGTTATAAAGGAGGACCATAACGGTCTGATGGTCAGGCGCCCACAAACTTGTGGCCATACGGTGTGTGTGTGTATATATATATATATATATGTATATACCAACAGGCCAGCCTGGCACTGCCAGGGAGGAATAGTGTAGGGCAGTGGAGTAGATGAAGTGTGAAAGCTCACTGAGAGGACAGGTTGGCAGTGGGTGCGTGTTGTGAGGAGCGCCGGTATGTGCCCACTGGTACACATGGGTACTCACCACACATGAACTGCCAGAACCTCCTACTGGCAGAACAGGGAGGTGCCCAAGTCACACACTGGGCATCTCAGTCTATTAAGGGTACACTTGGACGTGCAGTGAGGAGAGGAGTTTTTATCTCTTGATGTGATTCTGCTATTAAATCAGACTGTGAGCTCCTCGCCGCTCTCGCGATAGCCAATGCTGTCTTTGCTTGTGGCACACACTGGCAGTCGGCCTCTGGGCTTTACCATCAGATTACTCACATTTACGGAGTCAGACCTTGAACTGAACGTGGCACACATTAAGGGAGCCGCTGGGCCCCTGAGGATGCGTCTGAAATATCATTGACTAGCTGTGCCCCCACGGCTCCCCCCACGTAGTACTGAAAGGGGACAAACTTGAATAAACACACAGGTATCACTGGCAATGTGCGTTCCAACATGTGGCGACGTGAACAGAGGCCGGCACGTGAGTGTGGTGGGCTCCACCCGGCTCCCCACTCCTGAGGTCCCACCCGCCCCTCTCTCGGTGCCACATGTGAACTCTGATACTTAGTGTGATGAGAGAAGTAATAAAATCGACCAGAATGTTCAATCAAATTCTAGAAACAAACCCGATTTAAATCAGACAGACAGACGATGGATTTTATATACAGAGAGATGTAAAACACGCTAAGGGGGACCTTAAGCTCTTAAGGTGAAGGCCTCTGTAGCCACTGGTGATGTTGGAAGAAAGGCAGACCCCCCTCCATCTGTCGATGAGACCCCCTGGGGCGAAGCATAAAGATAACGAGGACCAACTTGGGCTCAGTTATGGATGGCAAAATGCCCAGTGGGCACTGCCAGCTTGTTTGGCCTTTGCGCCCCCGCAGGTTTATTTTCGTTTTAATTTTTCTGAGCACAGCATCACACTTGGCACTACAATCAGTAGAGACTTCAAAAAGGACTCGACTTTGCGTGCCACTCACTCGCTCGTCTGTGTGGTGTCACCATGCATTGATTTGTTCTTTCTTTATCGTACGTATTTATTTCTAATTAATCTTCGTCTTACTTTGAGTTTTTCCTTTAACACCTTGTGAAGCCCTCGGAGCTGCAGGTTGTGTATGAGACTGTGCTGTAAAAGCCACGCTGGCTGTATGGCGCTGAGCCTCTGAGGTGTCCCATAATAGGTGATCATGAGTGACGACCAGCCGTGTGGCCTTCCAGGGGTCCCAGCCTAAAGTCACTTGAGGGTTCATAAAGACTGTGCTGGTCTTGTAGGCACTCAGCGTCACATCTGAGGCTCGATGACTTGAAACTTTACATTCGGCCAAGACGCCTACAGCAGTCGCTAAACAAAGCTCTGCGGTGGAAACCTGCAGAAATGAAGGATCTGCGCTAAGTGACGATGACTTCAACGGTGTGGATCTGCAAACTGGACAAACACGACATGCCAGCCAACTCCCATAGGCTGCTACGTGAACTCACACATCGGCAGGGTGTGTAGTGTCCCGCAATGCAGTTGACGTCCCCTGCTAGTATTACATGTGGACCCTCAAGTCTCGACCCACCATGATGAGCTTGCTGGGCCTGAGTGCCTGGCCTTGTCACAGCTGCCTTAATGGCCCCCTTGTGTATTTGTGTTTATTTGAGTGTTTGTTGCACTCGGTGTGAGTGGAGTTTGTTTCATGAAGTTATGTGAGTGTCACCGTCACTGGAGTTTGTGTCACTGCCACTATTATGAGGACAGATGCCCAAGTAGGAAGTGCACACAAGTATAATTACGATGATATAGAATGGAATCAAATGTAAATCCAAACCGAGACCTCAAACTCCACACACAACAATAGACAATGCAGGTGGGTGAGGTGGGCTTCAGCCAAACATCAAGAAGAGAGAAGACGTGGACTGTGGTGAGCAGACAGATGACACCCTACACACTGAGGCATGAGACCTCCACAAAATGTCACCGATTTGAAGACCCTTGGCTTGCTCATCGGCTTCGGCAGTGCCACTGGGCACGAATCAAATGGTGCCAGGAAACTGGAGTCCTCTGTGAGATGCCAGGATACCTTAAGGGTACCTGCACGGTGCTGGCCAGAGATGGTGAAACTTAAACAAGCACTTCAAGATATAGAAATGTGGGTGGTCTGCCAGACATTTAGACTGACCCCACCTCAACCACATGACACATGAGGATGTGCAGAGGGTCATGGGAGTAGCACTGATGACCAAGAAGAAGCACAAAGCCCACCTCCGATGGCACGGGCATGTGGTCCACAGCCATGACCAGATAGTGGCAAAGATGACCCTCAGCCTTAATTCAGGTTGAAGGAAGGTGGGCTCGAATGGGTGAAAGGGAATATGCAACAAGTGAATGCCCCCTGGTGAAGATGCCCTCAGCAGGGTCAATAGGAGAGTGAGGTGGGGGAAAAGTGGACCCTGCACAGCGGGACAAACTCTAAGAAAGAAGAAGTGAGTAAGAGTGACTCAGGTCGGGTTGGGGGAGCCTGCACTGGCACAGCATGTTGACGCACCCACCACCCGACGAAACAGCTCGGGATCCCATCGGTAGCCCCCCAGGCAGACACGCGGCCCACACCCACCCTCCCGAAATTACCATGTAGCTATAGCAGCCAGGTGTCACGTGGGCGTCTCCTTGGCCTGGTCCACAACAATGAGGGTCACCCTCGGGTAACTGCGCCACGTGGCCGTAGTGCCGTAACTCACAATGCAGGTCATGTGCCTCATTGGGGACCCCGTGAGCAACACAAAGTCACACCAGCGACACCCGAGGACTCTCCAAAGAGACTGAAGGGGGTCAAGTCTTCATCTCAGGTCACTGGATGGCGTCCATGTCTCACAAGCAGGGGGCACCAGGACTTTAAAGACCTTCGTCCTTTTGTGCCACACACCCCTCCTCAATCCGTCTACTGACTTCACAAGAAGAGTCACGTGAATGTCACTGCCGAGGTCAGTAGACCCCTCAATGATGAGGTCGACGCTCTCTCCATTGTTTGGTTTGACTTAAACTCATCAGACAGATTCGACCTAAAAGACCACCGCGGACACAAACAACGTGCCGACTGCTTACAGGGTAGGATATCCGCTCACGATGGCCGCCACTCAGCGATGCTTCACCTTCATGTAAAGCCTGTGAGTGAAGCCCCCCGGCAAGGTGCGCTCGTAACATCAGGGGCTCGAGGGGCAACACTTCAGAAAACACGCGCCAGTTGATCTGCACTCGCAGGCTTTGAGTTTACACGTCTCTAAAATGACAGAATGGGACTCAGGTAAGTGAATAAAATGACAAGTGACAAGCGAATGAACGAGCCTGGAAGCCCACCGGCCTGACAACCCAATCAGAAGCTTACTAAACGACACCAGTCACACTTAGGGCAGGACCACAAAGGGCACCAAGATCCAAACCTGATGATTATCTTGAAACATTTACCCAGAATTCCTGTTTGCAGTGGCCTCTTTAATGTATGCGCACACTGCGGTCTCACCATCCAATCAATGCACAGCCTCAGAGTTTGTCAAGTGAGAGCTCAACTATGGAGGTCCCTTTTAGAGCGCCAGGCGCGGATGTGAAGAGCGGAATCGTCAACGGAGTGTGTGTGAGATGTGTGTGTGTGTGTGTGTGTGTGCGTGCGTGTGGACGCCGCCAGTGCGTTCAAAGCCGAGAGCCGCCATGTTGATCGTTTCGTTTCATTTTGCTGTGTTTGTGTCTCCCACGCCACGCCAGATTATTATTAATATTATCCTTTTTTTTCTACTGGTTTGTGCTGGTTGGTTTGAACTGGGAGCCCACTGGTCTCCTCAGGTCTTATTGTCAGGACTTTACGACGGTCATCTGCACCGGGGTGGCACTCACCTCACCTGGCGGTTCATCCAGATGTTTTGCAGATCCAACTTCTCCGACTGCCAGCGCAATCCCATAAGCCTTTGTGTCTCAATCTCGAGATGTGTGGTGGGATGAGATGGGGGGGGTCCATGTGCTGGTGCTTAGTTCAAAGTGTTGAGGTGCCGTTGGGGGTCCGGTGTGGAGGTACGCTGATCGTTTAATTGGTCAGCCGTCCCGCTGATTGTAATTGGGGCACCGCGACCACAGGAGGGTAAGATGGAGCAGATCAGGGAGGGAGCAGGAGCTCTGGAGGACCCGTCTCATAGGGGGGCAGTGAATCGATCGAGAGGGGCACTACTAGGGGGGCACTGATGGAGGGTGCAAGTGCTGCTGGTCAGGAGCTTAATGGGCTCCAATGGAGGCAGGTGTGGGGGGCACTGGATCACTGGCTGGGGAAGCGTTGGTGGCTTTTGATCGCTAGAGCACCAAAGAGGGCAAATATGGGGGCACAGGATGACCAGCGGCCATTGGCCACATATGTAACGGAGCTTTGGTGGCTTGAGGGAAGGCCAGACCTCGGACCGCCGTGTGTTTTACGTATTTGTTTGGCCCCCTGGCACACGTATCTCTTGGTTGCTTTTATCCCCCACGTTGAAGTCGTTTTTAATGGCGGATTATTTCTTTATTTATTTAAGAGGCGCTGCACTTTATCTTGGACCCCTGCTGTTCTGTGAATAAGAGCGCTGTGCACCTTCTCTTGCTGTGTTACGTGTCCTCTTTGCCCAGCTCATCCTCAGGTTTAAAAGAGTATGCCAGTGGCGGGTGCCCGAGCTGTCACAAGGTCTTTGCCAGGTCTTTGTGTCACCTGCAATGTCTCTGCTGATGGGGGTCTGTCACGTAGAGTGATGTCCTGTCGGTGTCCTCCGCCTTGTTGGCCTTGTCGGGCTGGTGACCGCACTTCATGATGAATGCCAGGCTCACGGAGCAGCTCGCCATGTTCATGTGACTGTCCTTGTGGCACTGAGGTGCCATCTTGAGAATGATCTTCTGATGATATAACAACTGACCTCCAGGTGAATACGAGCAGGTGTGCTCTGTATGGAGACCCTCATCACCGTACATCTCGCACAATCCAATGAATCTCGCCTCGAAGAGACACCCGAGGGTTTGAGTTACCCGAAATGTCACACTCTGGACAGCCCACCGGTGCCCACCCCTCGCTCCAGGATGTTGGCGCATGTAGGAACATCAGGCTTCTGTCAGCAGACTTTCGATACACTAGTCACACACGGGTGGCAGCTGCAGGGCTCACAAAGTGGTCATTCCATGCCAGACCAGGGGTGGCACAGTGCACTGATCCTTCCTCTTTTTCATCAGCAGACCAACTACGGGAAATTTCCCCTGGACTTGATGACGTCACTTCCGGCCTCGATGACGTCACTTCCCCTGTCTGTGCTGCTCTGCGTTGGACTGAAGTCCCTTAAGACCCTCAAATTCTGATATGGCAGCCTATTTCAAGCCTTTCTCTGTGTCTTGAGGGGTCCTTTCACAAACGCACAGTGCCAACGTCTGCTCAGCGCACCCACAAACCTGGTAAAGCGTTAGTCGGGGTCACAGGAGAACGTGGGGTTTGGAGTCGCTACACAAAGATCTCATCAAAGCTCAACAGGGGACTGCAGTACATGAATAGGGGGGTCTCCTCAAATGGGTTCAGAACACGAGACCACCTGGAGTTGACATTAAACACCTGAATAGAAGAAGAAGAAGTAACTCCAGTTTAAATAAAAATCACAGAGTGGGGGTATGAAAGCAGACCACTCGTCGACCACTTTGGAGATTTCATGTGCGGACCCCCAACAGAGAACTACGACAGTACGATAAGAGCTGACATTCGGTTACCAAGTCAGTCGAGTCCTCGATGAGGGAGCAGCTGAGAAGACCACAAACTGCGATGAAGACGAACTGCAGGTGGAAACACTCGGGGGTCTTCGGCACCGGACCCTGGCGTTGGTGATGTGGAGGAATGTGAATGTGAAGAGCGGAGTGGCGCTGCTCTTCCGAGTCCCTGTCGCTCGTATTTGTCACTTAATTGTCAGTCAATTCCTGTTCTTTGTCTTCACTGATTCTGTTCTTTTAATGTTTGTATGTCCTCCTGTCCACATGGCAGCTCATCTGATATGTCT
This sequence comes from Polypterus bichir lapradei, assembly GCA_026402145.1. Taxonomy (NCBI): domain Eukaryota; kingdom Metazoa; phylum Chordata; class Cladistia; order Polypteriformes; family Polypteridae; genus Polypterus; species Polypterus bichir. The sequence continues at coordinate 7,521,120 of JANRMT010062789.1, read as the reverse complement.
GAGTGGTACCGTGAGGTGGGGTCCCGTGTGTTGAGCGCCGCCGAGGGTCTCGCCATTCAGCCCAGAGCCATTCAAAGCTCAACAAAAGCCCCTCTTGGACGAGATAAGCTTCACACCAGGAGTTGGTGGAAAGTCAGGGCCCGAAGTGGGCTGGCACACACTGGCACTCTGCCCTGGCATTTGCCCATTCCCAGTTGTTAATGTACATGCGCCATCAGTGCAGACCACTCCGGTGGCCCCTCATTTATAAGAACAGCAGGTCTGTTTGCACCTCCGCCATTGGACTGCGCTGCACTCGCCTGCTTTTCGACAGAAATTGTGAGCATTGATGTGCCTTCGGACCACCGAGGGGGTATCACCTCCCGTCACACCCATACCCAGTCCACACCCTGTAACTGGAGTCCCACTTGAGTCTCTCAGACCACCGTTTGGCTGACATGTTGATTGGCACTCGGCGTGTTCAGCCTGACGTTACTTTCATGGGCGTTTTACAGAATCTTGACTGACACATAAGGAAGAAGTTACTGGCCGAAAGGACGGGGGTCTCCTGGAAACATGGCGTCAATCCCCCACCTGACGATGGCTGTTTGTAGCTCTGACCGCAGAGTGGGCTCCACAACAGTAGCTCCATTTATTGGAGCTTTCATCCTGCTTTTGATGGCCTCGAGACCAGTGGGGTCCTTAGGGGGGCTCAAGCCCCTGATCTTTAAGAGCCCCCCCCCCCCATCATTCAGAGCAGAGTCTACACCCAAGAGGTCTTCTAATGTAAAGGACGCGTCTGCCTGAGTCGAGATGCTGCTGTCGGGGGACGAGTACCCGCTTTCAAGTATCGGGTTGTCCTCACCTGAGTTGTGTGCTTCATCATCGATCTGCGACAGTTATTATTATTATTATTGTGATTACGTTATTTAAGTTGTAGACCCCTAGCCCAATGCATATGATGAGTCAGTCGGTGCCCACCAAGTAAATAAACTCAGAACACAATCCTGAAATCCACCCCTAAAAAACGCCACACCAAAGTTCATAACCAGAATGTCATAAAGAAGCACTTACCAAACTCCAAAGACCACCCAGAAGAGCAGAACGGTGCCAGCATGCCAAGGACCCCAGAAGGAGTCACCTCAACCTTAACTATATAGGCTAGGGGGCGGCCCCCAGGGTGTGATGTCATAAGCCACGCCCCTCCCACAAAGCACATAATAAACGCAACTCAAGTATAAAACAAAATGAATTTCAAGCTGAGATACATGAATAAAACCAAAAGACGTCTTCAATAATATTTAACAAATCATGGAAAGAGATTTGGGGGTTTGCGCCCTGTGCTGGCTGGGATTGGCTCCAGCAGACCCCCGTGACCCTGCAGTTAGAACATAGTGGGTTGGATAATGGATGGATGGATGCAAAGAGATTTGTTTATGGAAAAAGATGATCTGCTGTGGCGACCCCTAATGGGAGCAGCTGAGAGATGAAGAAGAAGAAGAAGAAGAAGAAGAAGAGGATTTAACAAATAATAATTAGAGAAAAAGAGAATTAATAAGGAAAAAGGAAAGAGCACCGAGCCAGGCTACTGCACAACACTGGGGGTCGACTAACCTGACAGTAACAAACCCCGACACGCTGAGGGTGCATTTGGGCACCATATAGCGCCTTTCATCTAACGTATCTTACACCCCCCGGCCCCCCAAAGCTCTTTACGGGTCCCAGTTACTTTTTCTTTTCCTCATTTCTGAATGACGAGCTCTGACTGCTTTGGTGACCCACTCATGCAGCAGCAGGGTCCTTATATAGCGCCTTTCATTGTGACTGGATTCTATAATCCAGAGGCTACTGTGGTCTCAGATGAGGGGCTGACAGGGGAGGCGAGAGCCCATCAGGCCCACTGAGTCATTCGGCTCATCTGGCTCTTCATGTGATGGCAGAGCTCCGGGTTCGAGTCCCATCAGTGCTGTCACAGGGCGGAGGGGCAGCCTGTTTGGACTTGTGAGACTTGTAAGAGGGGTTGAGTGCGGACCCCTGGCGCCTGTCGATCGTGGGCACAGAGGCTTTGGGGTCAAAGAAGATGGGGTCCTCCCAAATAAGGGGGGCTGCCATCCTGAGTGAGCCTCACTTTAAAGGGAGGGTCTGCACTTCAGTCTGAGACGAGAGACGGGAGTGGGGGGGGGACTGAAAACTGGAAAGGAAAGCGAAAGCAAAACAGCAAAGACAAAGCAAAGAGGGAGAAAAACACAAAGGGCGCCCGTCGAGATTGTGCTGCTCTGTGTCTAAAAACGCACACAGCGAGATCAGCAGGCCTCCATCTGTAATAAGCGGGCAATGACATAGCAACCTGCAAACAACAAGGCAGACACAAAATGGTGGCCGGCCTGTGAAAACACAACACAAAATGGCGGTGCCCACAATCCAAAGCAACATGCAAACTGGCGGTGACAGTGTGACAAAGAATAAAAAAAACACAAAACGCACATCAATGAAGAAATAAACCACAATATCACAACCCAGAACTGTCAAGAGTCCTTGATGGGGACCCAAAATACGTCACATGACTGGCAACGGGCATAGCAACTGGTAAACAACATGGCTGTCACCCTGCAGACAGCCACAAAATGGCGGAAAACTGAACACAAAATGGTGGCAGAAAAGCGCAAATGGTGACTGGAGACAGGTAAGTGGAGTGAGTGATGTTATATAGCGCCTTTCACACTGCACTTAGTGCCCCACCAAGGCACTTTACCGGCAGGGCCGTCTTAACGCATGGGCTCGCTGGGTCCCACGCTAATCTCTGTATGTCATGACTTGCTGAGTGGCTGTGTAGGTTGGGGGTCCCAGTGCACTGCTTTGACCGGGGGGCCTATAATGCTGTTAAGACGGCCCTGTTGACTGGTCCTGATCACAGAGAGTGATGGCCACCACCCAAGTCGGGGCCCAGGACTGTGTCACTGCCTGAAAGAGCCACTGTGTAATCTCATGGAGGGGGACATCACCCTGAGCAAGAAGTGACACCTTCTAGCACCACACAGTGGCTTCCATATTTGATACTCCTGCAACTTTAAAAGTGGGCAGCTTAATGGACTGTCACCTTCATCAGAGCTGAGGAGAAGCCACTGCACCTCCATAGATTTACTGGCCACAGCGCTTGACTGGGAACTGAGAGCTGATCGAGATGCAACATCACAGCACCATCACTGAGACCAGACGTGGTCTTCTTCTCCAAATCCTCCCAGCAGGTCAGACTCATGGAGCTCACAGGCCCAAAGGTGGGCCAGCAGGAGGAGCAGAGCAGGGACAGTGGATGGCGGACGAGGTGTGAGCCCATGAAGGGGGCTGTAGAGGGTCTACTGGGCAGTCCTTCTACAACGTGCTTACCATCCTGGGCATCTATGTCACTGACGTGAGAGGGGCTGAGAAGTCAGCCATGGAGACCGCTGAATAGGCATCTGGGTGGCTCTAGATTAGGAGAGGAGAACTGTAAGGGAAAATGCAACCTGGGCACTCGCTGGCGCTGATCGACCCCAGGCTGGGTCCTCTAGGTGAGGAAGTCTGATGTGGAAAAACCCGAAACTCCCGATGATCCCAGAAACATCGCCGAAGTCGTGTCCAGGTATGCATCTTGAGATTTGCCAATCTAAATGGTGAGGCCACTCAGTTAGGACCACCGAGTCAGTCCCTGGTGGCGCTTTATAGTGCCTTTCATACTAAACGCCACATCCAGGACCTTCACAGGTACAATGAGCTGGTCGCCATATGCACTGCCAGCACCTCTGATATGTGGCTGTGGTCTGCCATTGATGCCACTGATGGGAGAGGAATGAGCATGAAAGGCAGAAGAAGAAGAAGAAGATGAAGAAGAAGAAGAAGAAGAAGAAGATGAAGAAGGAGAGGTTCTCTTTATATAGCGCCATTCCCGTGCTCAAAAAGTCAAAGCGGGTGCTCATTTAAAAACACCTGAGGCGCCCACCGGCGTGGGCACCGCGTGGCATTCCGCGACCGTCTTGAACCCGACTGCCCCCAGCTGGCCGCTCGTGCCCACTCTTTGTTTTGTGTTTTTTTTTTTTTTTTTTGTCCGCCGATTTTAGAGACAATGCGGCTGCCGTTTAAATGCACCGGAGCTGCAGACAGGCGGGGTGCGGTGTGGACTTGAGGGGCTGAAGGTCACCGCGATGGGCGCAGACCCATCAAGAGTAGAAATAATAAAAAAAAAAAAAAACAGAATAAAAAAGAGAGAGAGAGAGAGAGAGAGAGAGAGACTGGGCCAGCCTCAGACGAGTGACACGCGCCCGGACGGGTCACCCTGCTTATGGCGTCCACTGCGCTCAGCCCGCTCGCTGTTTCTAATTCTTATTCTTATTCTTATTATTATCTGACTTAAATAATTTCAGGTGAGTCCCCTAAAAAAGAACAAACACGACGGCGGAGTCAAAGGGGCTCGTCATGAAATCAGCGGGCCGCCGCAGTGTGAAGGCCGCAGTGTGAAAAACTCCATAAATATGAAGAGGAGAAAAAAAAAAAAACAAAACGGCGAAAAAAAAGAAAAATCGGAAAAAAAGAAAAAGACAACAGCGGTTTAAAGACACGTGACGGGGAAAAAGAAAGGCAAACAGAACGAAGATGTGAAGGAAAGACGAGGCCGTCACTGAAGAAAGAGTAACGACAAGGACAGCCAGCATGGCGCGGCGCGGCGCTCCGCTCGTGTTCGTCGTTTGTGTTCAGCAACTTCAAGGCACTTCGTCCTTCTGTCTGACTAAACAAATGCGGGACTTCATGATGTACCCGTGTGACACTTGTAAAGTGTGTGTATTTGTATTTTACACGGTGACTTGTCACAGCACTCAGTGAAAGGCGCAATACAAAAATAAACGGAACTGAATCGAATTCAACAGAACAACAACAATAATAATAATAATAATAATAATAATAATAATAATAATAATAATAA